>JANHZU010004179.1:348145-366221 GCA_032468055.1 Acrochordus granulatus | reverse complement strand
ATATTCTCAGTCATGTTCTCTAGCCCATAATTTAAAGGCATTTTTTCTTTGTTCTGCCTTTCTGAACTTTCATATTCATATATTGTAATTTGAAAAATGATGGCCTACCCAGTAATACCTTTATGGCTGGCATGATCTTTCTATATTTTATTCTTTTGTCTAGTATTTGTTCTTACCCTCCTTCAAGTTGCATGAATGCATTCATAATCCCTTTGAAGATTTGAGCCTAGGAAAATTAAGGCAATTACAGCTTCAGCTTAGCCTCTGTCTGTTTCATGAAACTGGTATTGCTTGTTCACAATTTTTTTAAGAAAAAAAAGCAACAGAATGGCTTTTGCCCTTTCTATTTACTTTCAATAAGAGATTTCTTAAATTTTCCTTGCTTCCCATTATCCTATCAGAAGGTACTCCAAAGTAAATCTAGTCAGGATCAAGGGAGCCTGTTTATCTGAGACCATTTCTATGAATATTGCTTCAAATGCTGTTCACTTCATAGTGAAGTATTCAAGTAGGTGTAATGGCTACCAAAAGCTAAATTTGTTTCCCTGATTTTGCAGGAAGGTCTTTTTTGCATAAATGAGACTCCTGCTGTTGACACTGCTACTATTGTCTAGCTGTCTGCTGACAGTCTTCCAGAAGTTAGGACATTTTCCTCGTTTTCTTGGGGCAGAATATAGATAACGGTTGTAGTAAAGGTGATGATGATATAACTGAGAGGTAGATTTATGAATGTTACCTGTCTCAGTCCTAGTTTGACAGTAAGCCTACCCACTACATTGACTCATAGGCTTGTTTCCTGTAAGTTTGAATTGTGTAATTCATTATGCTTGTCATAACCATCAGAATTTTTGCATTTTGAAGGTAAGTTAACTTATCTAGGGTTTTGCAGTGTTTTAGATAAATCTCCTTGAAAGAAACAAATGCTAGAAACACTTCGGAAACCCATTTAATACCCATGTAATACAGAAGAATGCATAGTCTTTCAGACATTCCTGAACTACAACTTGCAGCATCCTTACTATTGTCATGCATTCTGGACTGTGAAAAGATGTGTTGTTTAGCAAAATCAAAATATCGCTAAGTTTTAAAGTCAGAGAGTTGGAAGGGATCAATTAGGCCACAAGATCAAATGCTGTAATCCATACAGTAATCTAGATTAAATCTAATAAACATATGCAATACTGAAGTTTCAGGCATATGAAATACTGAAGTTTCTACCACCTATTTGAATAATTGTTTCCACTGTCAAACTACCTTTCATGTCATGAAAGTTTTCCTAATATGAAATTATAAGCTGCTACACAATTTAAATGCACTGTAACCATAAGTAGACTTTCTGGCTCATTCAGGTATCTGAAAAGCACTGTAACATATTTCCCAAGACTAAATGTTCCTAGTTTCTTCTATGTTTTGTTCTGTAGTGTCTTTTGTAGTCCTTCAAGACATAATACTTCTATGTTACTGGCTTCTGACATGTATTTGTTTAATTCTCTCCTTTAATTCTTTCCCATCACATCTCCATCCAGCCCAGTAGGAGACTCTTTGGCATATGTTAGATTAATTTTTTTGTACTAGGGCCATCTGTAATTCTCCAAAGCCTTTCCCATTTTTTTCTCAAATTGAAATGTTCAATGTGACTTAAGAAGAAAAACAGCAGATAGATGGATATTAATTACATTAACTGTTTCTAATTAATTCCACTAAAGCTAATCTGGATCCTATTCCCCTTTTCTCATGTATGTCTGGAAAATTATACCTTTAGATGTGTCATTAAAAACCCAGTTGCTGCTTCTTCTCTAAAAACATTGCGATCCTTTTAGTTAGAAGAACTGTTTGAGATAGAGGAACTGTTCTTTTCAGGAGAAAAATCAAGAAGCTGACTTTCAGCATCCCAGTTGGATAGCCAAATATGTCTAATTTGGATGCAGTCCAGTATTTTTAATGTTATTCACCAGTATACAGCAAATGCAAATAGTGGTAGCTGGAAATAGGGCCAGGTTTCTAACTGTTGTGTTGCTTCCTATTATATAAAATCAGGCCTTAGTATGTGTATGAGTGTATATTGTGGGGGGAGGAAGGAGAGAAGGAGGAAAAAGGGGAGAGAGATGGTGGGGAGGGGAAAAGAAGGAGAAGAGAAGGAGAAGAAGAGAAATTTTGTGAAGTACTTGTCAGCTATGTTGGAGATTATATACTTGTTCAAAATAAGATGAGTCATTTCCAGCTCAGAACTTGAATAAAACACTTCTTTCCTTGGCCAACTAATTTCTGACTCATTTACCACCAAAAGTAGAATGAGAAAATAGTCCCAGCTGAGCATCATGCTTAAGGTTCTCCTTCCTTTGTGTTTTTTCCCTTCCTTTCTTGTTAAAATGATATTATCATGTAAACAGTTATTTCATTCTGATTCATTCTGACATGCTGAATGGAGCTGGCTTAAGGGGGAGTTTTGATCAGGGTTCTAATGTTTGCTTTGTTAAAGTGGAGTTTTCTCTGTGTCCAAATAAAGCAGAAATTTAATTGAAATTGTCAAGACAAAAAAGAAACTGGTATGAGAGGTAAGACTGATGGCAGTCGAAATAAGAGGGAACAAAATGATGCTACTATGGATTTCACTAAAAAGAAGTTTCCCTAAATAGCCATGATTAGCCATGAACCTCGAATGTTCTGCACATTTTATTTGCTGATAATGAGTCATTTTGCAAATGAGATTATACAGGGCTGATTAGAATTTGTATTAGATAGCAAACTGCAACTTTCATTTTCTCACTTTGAACAATTTCCAAAGAGGAATTTCTCTCTGAATGTTTCAGAATTAGGCAGATTTGTGTGATATAAATGAGATTATGTAATCTTAAAAAATGTACATAATTTCTTTTTAACTTTTGTATAGTGGGCTTTATTTTTTCTGATTTATGATGCTTGCCATAATATGGAAGCTAATTTAATTTGCCAAGAAGGGTAAATGAAGCCTCCCTGTACAGATGCAATCTATCCTATGCTATTGTTACTTTCTTGAGGGCCTGTTGAAATCAGCAATTCTCAGAAATATAATCTCACACTTGATACATCCAATTTTATTTTTATGTTAGCTAAGGAAATTAAATCTGAGAATATGTAGTTAGTCTAAATAAGCCTCAACTAGAATTTGAGTGAATATTCTAGAATCCAAACTGGATTTCAATAAAATATAAGAATAAATGTGGCTTTCTAAAACAAATATGCTAAGCCAAGAATAACTAATATGTTTTCCCCCATTCAAATGTCAAAAGGGTTAATAACATCTGATTTCATAACTGTTACAGAAGTTGTGACATTTTCATCTTATTTTCTGTATCTAGAACATTGGGTAAGACAGATTCAAACTATATATTAGTTTTTATTATTGAATTGTTAGTAGTTAAAATACTACTGAGTATATTATTGAGTTTTTTAGTGTCCAGTATGAATTCAGAAACATATATATCCTCTGCCTGACAAAAACTTCTTCTATTAGTTTTTTTCCTTGTGCGACTTTCTCAATATCATTCTGAGCTAGTAGAGGCTATACTACATTAACTCATCATGTGCAACAAAACACTGATGTACTCCTCTATCTTCCTTGTTTTACAAACTCACAGAAATTAGGGCATACTCTGAAGGTTAAAAATTTTAAATGCTGGTGATTTTTTTCATCTCAGTAGCAATTTCCCATACCACCAGAGTCATGTGTGAATATCCTAAATCACACTTTAACTGTGGAAATAATCACAAGAGATTCCACTCATACTGAATGTGTCCATGTGAGCACACACATGCATGCACACACAAGTACAGAAACACCTCAAAATAAATGCTTTATCTATTAATGCATTTTTCACTCTATGACTAATTTCACTGGTGAAAATATCTTAAACACATGCTTTCATCAAAAATGAAGTGTCCATATGTCCATATGCACTTATATTCAAAATATTTGATACCAGTGTAAGTTTAGTGTTATAAATTTGATCTTCCAATCCTGATGAAAATAGTTTTTTTAAATAATTTTAAAATATTTTTTAAATAATTTTAAAAGGTTATTTTTTTAAATAACCTTTAATTAGTTACTCTCCCAAGGTATTGATAAGGGGCAGGGCTGTCCATAGGTTATGGTCCAAAATGTTAAATGTCAGCCATAGCAATGGGATCAAACCTCTATTGTACATAAAAAACTAGTGATCCTTCAATCACAAGTTGTAGCTGCTTGTGGACAATCCTGGACTGGATATATCACTTTATCTTCCCTTTTTAACATTCCAGTAGTTAATTTGGTTCAGCCTGCTGGCTGCCTCTTAGGTGATTTCTAATAAAGGCAGCATAGATAATCAGATTATTTATTATTAAATACCTATTCCATGGCAGTGGTCTACTAACTAAATTCAGAATTGGAGTGTGGAAGTTTTAGACAGGCAAGCTGCCAAAAAAATCTTAGCAAAGCAGTGCAACTGAGTTTTAAATTCCTTATGTTACCTGATTTTGAAGAGGGTATCCCATTGTTAAACTAGATAAACTGAATCCATAAATATTTCTTTTAAGCAGAGAAGGGGGCTTGCACCTTTTTCCCCATTAAACAATTTGATTTCACTGACACAAAGCATGTGCATTTCTAAACTTAACATTATAAAATATTCTGACAATTTTAATATAAACAGGAACCTTTTGCAGTGATTGCTTGGATCGAAAATGTTTTTCCACTTGACGTTTGTTTATACATCCAAGGAAAGAAACTTTATTTATGGCTAACTGAAGAACACAAATAAACATGGGGGAGAGCTGAAAAATCAGCTTTGATTATGCATGAAAATCTACAATGTCATTGTGTACTCTGGTTCCATATTCTGATTGCCTGTTTATTTTTCTAGAGCTGCTGGCGAGCCTATGGAAGAAGAGTCAGCCTTGTGAAGTGCCAAGTCCTCCCCTGACATTTCCTGTGTGTGACATCATTGTATATCCCCCCCCCTTCAAAAAAAAGCACCCTTAGACATGTCTTGTCTGCTGCTTGGGTGGCAGAGATCAGTTGGAACATAAACACTGGGCACAGGATTCTGAACAGCAGCTCCACTTGTTCATGGGAGAGACTTAAAAGAGTCTAAGGCTCTTTCGATATAACCACTAAAATTGTAACAGTAGAGTAAACCAGACTTGGAAGCAAAGGCAGAATCTTGGGCTGGCTTTTCTATGCTCTCTGATCCATTCCCCAGCTTCAGTGGTAGAATAGAAATGTTAAAGTCATTCTGCATTCTTGTCTATGGTTGTCTATGGAAATTGAAACATCCTGTGAAGCCACTGGGGGGGGAAATCTAGATAGAATTGCAAATTTCCCCTCTGCTTCTAACATGTTAAAATACATTTTATAGGGACTTCTTTTCTCTCCTATCAATTGAAATCATTCACAGGATTGATGGATGTAATGAAATTGTGGATTGTTCCTTTATGATGCCACTTTAAAGATGCTAGAACAATGTCATGAAAGAAGCACTAATTTCCAAAGGGAAACTGGGGCGCAAGAGATCTCTGTTCTGCTTTTTTCAGTTGTTTTAAATGCAAGTGTATTAAATGGGTTTCTCCTTTAGCTTTCTGTTGTTCATGCTGGTGTTTGCATTTCTATTGTTAATGATAATTAGAAGCCCGTAGAACAAAATTATCTATGTTAGGAGGGAGTGATGTCTTTGGCATAATTTTGCCAATTTGTCTTTGGCATAATGCTGCACAGTTTGGAAATGGTATTAGAAAGACAGCGTACAAAATTGATTGCAAGTGATTCAGCTTTCAGAAATCAACACTTTTTCCCTATCTGATTTGATCTTGTTTCAGACCATTGCTGTGCTCCACATTTAAGAGAGGTAAGCAAAAGAGACCTTCCTGAAGTTTGCTGGAAACCTTAGTAATTTTTAGGGGGAAAGGGGGTAGCATGTCAGTTGTTCTCTTCCACTGAGTTCTGTTGAAGCTTGGAACTCAGTAGCAAGTTTCCAAGAGGCATCTCCTGTTATTTATTTTCCTCTTTGATGCATAGCAAGATTATACCACAAATTCATGTGGATCCATGAATTATTATTGAAGTGCTGTGCCTTTCACTGATAATGAATGCTTAAACTCTTACACATGTTGCCTTATTGTCATGGAAAAAGAAGGGTTGAGGGTTTTTCTTTTGGAGTTTGCAAAGAGCAGAAGAGGAGTTATCTCACTAAAATATTTCTTTCAGACATGCACAAGTGCAGACATACATATACAGATACACACATGTAGATACAAACCTCTACATACAGAGAAAATTATGTATTATCCACCTTTCACAATTGTATTTTACATTATCTGATAGCTGACATTCCTTTGATCGGCAAGCAATGATCTTTTATATAATTTCCAAGCTCAAAAGGATATATTAAAACCATAAGCGAGCACTGTCATGCTTTTTATTCAGAAATCTGAAAGAGACTTTAATTAAAACAAGATTCAGGGAAAACAAGAATATGAATGATATAAAACAATGTGGTTTCAGTTATAGCAGACACAAACCTGTAAATCAAAGATGAAAGATTTCACTCAAATAGAATTATTTAATTTTCTTTTGTTATACAGATGGGTTGCATTTTCTTCCAATATGTTTTAGTTTGTTTACAATTAATGTTTTAATGTGAAAGACTTTTTGCTATTCATATGGAAAATGTCTGATATATAATTTGGAAATCTGAAGCTGTGTTTGAAGTAGGAAGCTGCAGGAGAAAATCACTAGATTAATTATCAAATTATATTTTGTTATGGCGGTTTACATGAGATGAATACCTACTATTAATTATTGGAAAGATAATTTACGATTCAGTTCCTGTTTACATGATTAACAAGTATTCTGAAGACATTAAACTGTCTAAGTGTAAATATTGAAGTTTGTCCTTTGATGAAAATAAAATTACATTTGTGGAAAAGGTAATATATTATGAAAATTCATCTAAAGTATCCTGCATGACAAATTACTTTGCCTAATAGTTATCCCATAAATTGTTTTATTGTAAAAATCAGTCACTGCACCTGAAGTTGTTCATAATGGCGGTGCTAAAAATGACCTGCTTTCTAACATTAAGTTTCAGTTTGAAGACTATATAAAAATTAACAAATGGAAGAAAAATAGCAATCAATATTTGAACAATTTATTTTTGAATGTACAATATAGTAAGAAAAAATATCTATTTCAGATGGATCACATAAACTGAATACAGGTAGTTTTCAAAACTGAACCCAAAAAATTAAAACTGAAATCTTGAACAGCTTTACTTGGAATTAAATCCTTCTAAACTCAGATATTCTTTCGGAGCAAATGTGTAGTTTCTGACCTTTTTAATTTCTTGCAGGGTTTTTGTGATACAACCTTATGTTCTGGTGTTCTTATGTTCACAGCAACATTTGTAGCATCCAGACTACAAATACCAAATTGACAACTCTAAACATCTATCAAGAAGGGTGGATAAATTTGTGAATATCTGCACATAGAAATGCTGCAATAGCTGATAATAAGTACTTCAACTATTCCTAAATGTTCTCACTTCATTTCATAGAGCTTATCTATATCAACTTATAGTGAATAAAGAATTGCTTGAATATGCTAATTAAAATGAGAGCAAGAAAACACTTGTATAAAAGCTTTGTTTTTCTTTTTTGGCCAATTAAAATCTGTTTGAGTACATATAAACACTGAGACAGGGGTAAAATACTCAGAGAAAATAAAAGAAAAAAAAAGTGAGAGAGAGAGAGATCATAAGAAAAAGATCTTATGCTGAAGATCATCAGTAAGTAAGCTTCAATCTGAAGTTTCAATATCAAGATAATTTGAATGAATCATCCCTTAAAACTTAATTTTACAATTGAATTGCTTACCCAAATTAAGGACCATGGAATCTATCTGGCAACTTAAGGGACTTCTGCTTGGGTACTCATACACTTTTACCAAATAAAAGCTTTAAATACCTTTGACCCAATCAGTCTTGCCTGATTCATGCACATCTAACCAGAAATTTGAACCTAGGATACAGCTGCAGAATTCTAGACAAGTATTCACTGAGATCAAGATGTACCTGCAATAAGTAATTTTAAAGTAATGAAAGTCAATAAATACCTTTCTATTTTTTGTTTGTGATGCATCAAATACGACACAATAGTTTGCCATTAGAAGAATAGAATTCTAACACCTGTTGAAATACTGATCTCCATAAATGTGACATTCCAAATTAATGTACTTGGCACAGACAAAGATTAAAATGATAATTGCCATAAGTTAAGGATGCACAATTGCTATATGGATCCCTTTGAGCAGAATGAGGAACCATCATCTAAAAAAGGATAAAAAAATAGGTTTAACTTATTTTTATTAAACTAATTAATTATAGTTGGTAAAATTATTCTCCATGTATTTAATTACTTCCTCCATCTGTCACCTTAAAAATCAATTTGGTGATAATTCTGGATTTGTTGGAGGGCACATCCAAAGCTTTTGAGGATCCCATACAATGGTGGTCTCTTGAGTTTCTTAAGGTTCTTGAGGTTAAGTTTCTTGAGGTTCTTAAGTGCGTCCATATGTTTTTCATTATTTTCTATATAAATGGTGCAAAATTTAAAATGTTTGGACATCCAGACTACAAATAAGATTAATCTGTCTGCAAATATAAAACTTGAATGCACTAACTCTGTCTGATTGGATGAGCCTAGTTTGGAATAATCACATATAGAAAAATCAACACATACCCCTGTCACTACCATTTGTCCTTCACATTTGTATGATATGCAAGATCAGTGGAGTAGAGGCTATTTGTAGAAAAGAAATCATTTAACACAAAATTTACAATTCAATATGCAGTAAATGCCAGCCTAGGAAGAAACTAATTTTTTTTTTTTAGCTGAAAATAGGTTGAGCAGTAGTTTGGCCCTAAAAGCATTCAGTTTCAAAAGTAACTTATAATTGTGAGTTGGAGATAGCTGTTCAAAATTCCTAAAGGAACCAAGTCCAACTACTTTTGCCATGCTCTGCCCACTATATGACATTTTTATTACTTCACAGATACCAGTTCATTGTTCCATTCAGATAATACAATATAATGAAAAGAATTAAATAAGTCTTTACTCTTTCATCTTTTTTCTTGCACTCACAGACATGAAATATAATCACATTGTAAAACAGAAAAGGAAAAATCATGCAGTAATCAGATAAAGATGATCCATCATCTCCCTACTATCACCAGAATTAGATGAAATCCTGTTGATTTCATACAAGCTAATTTCTATATCCACTTAATCTACATTAATCTGTTATCTCCTTAAATCAGTGCAAAACATATGCAATTTATATTTCATTAACGCATTTCATTCTGTCAAAATAGGCATTTTTAAGTGTAGTTTGGCTTAAACAGCACACAACTGATGCATTAGAGAACATAGTCTTAATCTGAAAACTGCTTCATATACAATAATGTAAAATTTGAATTAAAAAAAATACAGAAATGCAAAATACTTGTAATTAAGTACAAGACAGATCCTCCATGATAAGTAGAGTTGTGGAGATTTTTCCTCATCTGCAAAAAATGTGTAAATCTTTAAAATGAGAGGAAACTATATGAAAGTATTGCTGTAAAATTTGGTGGCATATCTTTCATATCCAAATAAATAGAACTTCTTTTAATTTATCAAATTCTTTAAAATATCAATAGCATAATCTTGTCAGAACCAAATTCAAATTTAACAAATACTGTTAATGATGGAGATCAACAAGGTTTTGAAGCAGTCTGAAGTGAGGTGGGAGGGATGCATGAGTTTTCTTTGTGTTAGTTGATTGTTTCCAAACAAGTTTGATTTGCACTTTTGAAAATTCCCATCCACCCAAAACCAAGCAAAACTGGGATGAGATGGCAGAACACAAGCTGTTCCAAATTTGTGTCTGTTCTGAATAAAGTTAACACTTATCCCAAACTATAAAATACAAGGTTAAAACAATGCTGTGAAGAAGCCTTGTAAAGGTTTGGTTTTTATTTTAAAATAAATGCACAGTTCTCCATCTTTCCCTGCAATCAGTTAATATATTTTTCCCTAATCAGTTTGACTGATTTTGGAACATTAAAATCTTCCTGCATCACAATATTTCTCCTGGCCACAATCTGAAATTAAAACATCAGAAAATTCAAATAACTGATCTTACAAATAGAATCTGTTTAACCATCAAACATAGAGCTTAACTGAGAATGTTGTAATGGCTAAGAATTTTTAAAATGACAGAATTAGTTTTAAACGTTGGAATTCTGAAAAAGTTTAATGTACTAAAAATCCCTCTATAGACTTTCATTAGGTTGCAAAGTCCTCATTTTTTAACAAAAAGTTTCTTTGACCTTGTTGCAATTCTATCTGTTGCAGTTATTGTTTTAAAATATAATACCACATAAAAAGAAAAAAAATCCATATAACATGGGAAAGTTACATTTTTGCTTGAAAATGATCACATTTTACTCAATAATTAATTTTTCTTTGCTTCCAGAAATAATGTTTAAACACTCCCATAAGATCATTATTCACAACATAGAAGAAACATATTTCAAACTCTATCTCTTTTCAAAGAAAAGCTGATAGTGTTAACAGCAAGTTTCTCTCCACACACCTTATTCCAGCCTTTGTCAGAGTCAACTAAATGATTTTGAAAGTAAAACTAGGATTCATTCAGTGTCTCCATACGATATTCAAGGATCATGCAAAAGAATCAGTTTGATAAGACAAAGAGGAACCTAAGAAAATTTGTTCTGCTTTAGCTTTCTTCCAAACTTCCAAAGTCTCTAAGAAGATAGGGAACACAGTTCCAGAACATCTGAACGATACCTGACTGGGATAGGCTGTATGATATTGATGATAATGATGAAGATTCTTGATAAGTTTCTGTACCTGAGAAGTAATGTAGAGTTTTTATAAACTATACTTTGTAAATATGTAAGGTCTGGAATTGCTTGAAGTTACCTTGAAACAGTTTTTTTATAAAAGTTTCTTGTGTTTTCTATAATTATTTGGTTCTGCTCTCATTCTTGTGTGCATTAAAAAAGCTTGCTTGAAATAAGATCATTTGATGTATGTGTGTTTGTATATGTATGTATATGTGTGTGTGTACATACACACATACATATATATTTTACATACAATACCTTGCAAAAGTCTTAAGCCTTTATATTTGTTGTTTTAACAATATTATAATGACCATATATAATTATGTCTCTGTCTCTTTATTAGAATACAACCAGAAAATGTAGGAAATTTGTAAGCAGTATTCAAAAACAAGAAAAAACAGCTTATATTAGCTAAAGTGGCAAGTATTTAGTACTATTTAATATTGACTTTTTTGAAGAAGCCATTTTGTTCTGAAAAGTGTATTTATTTAAATTTTGTGTACATATTACCTGTGTTTTCTGTTTTAATATTAATACAGAGACCAAAAAATAATTATGGATGTCATTAAAACTTTGCTAAAACAAAGCAGCTAGTGGCCTAGGACTTTTGGACAGTATTGTATATATTTTACATATATATTTATTATACATATATATGTTACACACACACACATATATATACATACACACACATACATACATACACAAACACACACATATACATTTATATATACATACATACTTATATAAACTCAGAAGTAGTATCTAAATATGGGCACCCTGGTGGAATCGGAGGAATTTAGTTATTAAAACATGAAGACACTGAGCAACAAAATGCTAGAGTGCATTAAAAAAATGAACCACATGCATTAATATGAAAATAATGACACATGTCAGCCTAAAACCATAGAACCATTCAGAGCAACTTTAGACACAAATTTGATGATTAACTTTGTTCATTGGCCTCTGTGTTGTTTCCAGGCCTATTTTTGTTTTTGTTTTATTTAAAAATAAGGAATACATCCCATGATCATCTTTATGCAACACACTAAATTTCCAAATGTTTGGTAAGGAAGTACAAAAATTTATAAAAGCTAGCTGCCTAATCTGGCTATGGGTCCATCTAATCCCAGATTGTAACTTTATGTGGATACTCAATAGAACAAAAATATTATTATAGTGACAAAAAAAGCATTCTATAAAAGAGAAAACTAGCACGACTGAGACAAGACAGATCTCTATATTCTACCTTTTAAAAACATCTCAAAAATTCACGATATCTGATCAAATTTAGAGAACATCTTAGTTTCATGGTAGCAGAATATCTAGTATGAGAACATTTTTTTTTTCGTGAGCTCTTAAAGTGAGAACATTTATGGGAACCACATCAAGTTTTTAGCAGTATACATATGTATTTTAAAACATATATTAGCATCAAGCCATTGCATAAACCAGTATAATGTCATCTGGAATCTTCTGAAGCATGTGGTATACCAGACAATAAGTTATTTTTGTTATAATTTTATTTTCAGAAGAAAATTGAAAAATGAACACTGAAACCATAAAGACTAATTCCTCATTCCAAATAAATTTTCAAGATATCCCAATATAATTTGCTTTTCTTTTAAATGAATTCAACTTTTCCTACCTTCTCTAGAGCCAGCAGACATGAAAGATTAAAAACTAACGACAAGATGTCTGGAAGAATTTATTTCATTTTTATTAATGAGGTTGTATTTGGGATTAGAGGGCGGTAAGATAAAGCAAGAAGTAAATAACACAATCACAAATAAAACAAGGCCTATATGGGCTATGAAACTAAATTAAATGAATCACTGGAATTTCAGAACATCATTATTCTTAGTTTTTTTAAGTTTTTGTTCTTTGTTTTAAGAAGGAAAATAATGCCATCATAGTCCAATAGAACAAGGATGGGAAATGTGTTGGCTTTCAAATGTTACTGGTCTATGATTTCCAATCATCTTTCACCATTGGCCATGACGAATTTCCTTAACAATTAGGGAAGTACAAAGTGTTCATCCTTGCCCCAGAATGTCAACAGCAGAAGAGGTTTGCTAAGTTTCTCATTTATTCCCATCAAACACACCATTGATTGGCTATTATTCCACTATGTCAGATATTGCCAAATATTACATGAAGCTAATATTCTCTTTAATCCATAATCCAACTAACAGCAAGGACCTGAGGGAAAATGCCTTTCTTTTCAGCTCTGTATGTATCTGATTTATACACAGAAATATGTTTCAGTTTAATACAACCATATCCTGTTCATAACTCTACAGATATGTCTTTTATGTTTTTTAATCTATGGCCCAAGTCAATTAACCTGCCAGCTAATATTCTCAGGCATTAACTGCTGATCAATATTTAGAATAAATATCCATTGGTATCCTTAAATGGTAGTCTTCAGTTCCCTTCTGCCCCAGCCAACAGGTCTTTTGTATATAATATTTACCTTTATTATTATTATTATTATTGTTTGTCCACAGTCAGCCAGATGTTTAGAGGATTTGGCATTCTTGTCCACCTATCAAGTCCTTCCCAAGGATCTGGGATATGAAGATGTTGTTCTTTGATATTGTTAAAGTATTGTCACAAAATGTAAGCTGTCCTGAATAATGCTGCATTTGCAATTGACTGATGGTTACTTAGTCAATGCTGATAGTGTTCAAGTGATGCTCCAGTTCTGGGATAACTACTAGTACTATCTTTGCTTTCTTTTGAATAGTCATTCTATTTCTATTTGCAGATCTTTGTATTTTGTGATTTTCTCTAGTTCTTTCTCTTCTATTCTGCTGTCTCCAGGTTTTGCCATGTCTACTATACAGACTTTTTTGTCTTTCTTATCGACAATTGTTAAGTCTGGAGATTATTGGCAGGTGCCTGTCTGTTTGAATTATGAAGTCCCAAACAATTTAACTTCTTCATTTTCTATTACTTTCTCTGTTTTATGATCCGACCAGTTCTTGCTTTCAGGCAGATATATTTCTTGCAGATCTTCCATTGCACCATTGCAATGGAATTAATTATTTACCTACCAAGGAAGATGTCATCATGCTCCAATCCAACATAATTGCATGGTTGAAGGGGATGATTCCTTGTCATAAGTTTTTTGGTCTTCCTAGCCAGGGCCTTTAGTTCTGCTTAACTCCAGCCATCATCATTATAGTTTTATCCTGTTTGTATTTATTTATCTATCTCAAGCTGGTAACCATATGTAATATCCCTGCCTCTATTTTCCATACAACAATAACCTTATAAGGTGTCTTCCTGAGAGAGAGTGATTGACCCAAAGCCACCCAGCTGGCAATCAAGAAGGCCTAGAATTCTCAGTCTGTTGGATTTTAGGCCTGCTACCAAAGTGATTTTCTATGCTGCCCATCTCAAATTTGTATAATGTACTTATACCTATTATAATATAACTATACAAAAACATTGTCTGCTAGATTAGGTACGTAGCAAAACCTATGACATTGCAAATCTTACTGAGTCAATGGAACAAGTTCTAAGTAATTGGATTAGGATTACAGCTTAACTTTTTTATTATTTTCATTTTGTATCTGTGAACTAAGTCTGTAATCATATGTTCTTCATTATTCTTGGTGCACCCTGCATACTAAATGTGCATTTCCTAAAATAAACCTCTTTGATAAGTCCCTAATGAAAATAAATGATTTGATTTGTGCTCCATTGATTTTTTCATGCATTTTGTGCATAGCCAAAACAGCCTTTCTGTTTTTTTCCTGAAGGTTATTCTAAAAAGGAGATAGATCTAATAAACAAGAAAATGTCAGGATATGATTCATTAAGAAGAAACCCACATCATGCTTTCTTTAAGCATCCTTCTTTAAGCAACAATTTTAAAGCAGTTACTTTATTAACTATAGTAAATAGAAAATTGCTCTATCATCAACTCTTTATTCCAGAGATTAAAGACATTCAAATAGCAGAAATGAAACTGAAAGAAGGATAACATTTTGCATCTTATTATTATTTTCCTTATCTGTGTTCCTCTTTTTTTGTAAGTTTGAGAAGAGTTGACTGAAGCAGCTTTCAATTTGGCTGTAAAAAAGAAAGGGAATAAAGGATGGTGAAGATTAAACGTGCATACTGAATTGTGATGGAATTGTTCATGATTAAAAAGAAATCTAATTATAAGTAACATTAGTCAAGAACAGATCTGTGCCTGTTTGCTGTTGAATTAAGATATAAGAATCTGATCCTAATACTGGGAAAATGGAAAGCTGCAAATCAAACAGAGATATGGTCTCCGGAACATTCATTGCTTTATTCAGCTGAGCTTTCAGATCCACAAAATCAGAATCCATCATCAGACTCAATGTAAGATATTTTGCCACACCCATAACTCCTTCTACCACCTCACCTATTCTGCAAGTGTGCTACGTCATAAATCACCTTCCCCACCTCTCTGCTCATTAAGAACTAATCATGCAGAGCACCCTGGCTATTTCCCTACACAGCTCTCCAATCCCTTTCCCCACCCCTTTCCTCTTTAATCACAAAATGTTCAATCACGCACCTCAGCTATTTCTGTTCTTTCCCGCACCTCAGCTGCTCCCATGGAGTCCAGCAGGCTGACTCCCAAACCCCTTTTCACACCGTCCACTCAGTTGCCCAGAAATGATTATCAGCACATTTCAGCTGTTCTTGTTTGCTCCTCCTTCTCAGTTATTTCTGTAGGGCCCAATAAGCTGGAGCTAAATGTACACACTTAGGACTGTAATTGCTTGAGGACCTGTCTCTACACTTCTAGGAACTCCCTAGCCACACTTCCTCCTGGGTGCCCCAAATTGTTGTATCTTTGAAGGCAAACACATGCTTATTTGGGTGGCTATGCATTGCTACTAAGGACTTGGGATCCTTTCTCTGCACTGCCTTTCATGTTCTTTCAACTGCTGTCCCAATCTGTTCCCTGTCTGACTCATATATTCTTATGGGCAGTCTGCACACAGGATGCAGTAAACAACCCCAGTCATCTCCTCTATTTCTAATTGATCCTTCCCTGACATTAGTTGGCTGTGCAAGGTAACCCCTGGATGGTGCATGATCCCTATCTGCAGGTCACACATTACCCATTGAGTTGGTTCAGAAATGTTTCTAATGTAGGGAGAGGCATGCCACTTGTTAATGGCCTCCTGTCACTGTGGTCTCATATACAAACTTCTTTTAACAAAGGAGTGTGGGTAAACATTTTCTTTAAACTGATCATCCAAATACTGTGTTTCTGCTGATCTTGCCTCTTGACTACAGCAGTGCATGTGTACCCATGCATATAAAATCCTAATGCACCTATGTTTATGCACCTGGCGGTGATTATCAAAGTCTAAGATCTTAAGGATGTCTGTGGGCTTCCTATATACAGTTGTTTCCAGTATCCCTTCTGCCGTTCTATTAATTAGTATGTCCAAATATAATAGACAATGGTTGTTCTCCATTTCTATCATAGTCTGGATGTCTGGAAAGACTGAATTGAACAGATCATGAAAGCTACTTAAACTGTCTTGATTATTGTGAAGATGTCATTGACATATCACCTCCAAAACTGATAAACCTGGAAAACATGGTTTTCTAACTTCTGCTGAACTACCTCAGCAATGACACTGGAGACTGATGACTCCATTGGGGTGCCCTTGATTTGTTCATAAATCTCCCCCTTTAAGGTGAATATTTTTTGACAATACTGTAGTAGCTGAAGGATGTGTTATTTTGTGAGGTGGCTATCCTTATCATGACACTCACTAATTTATCTGCCATGATGGTCAATGCAAGGTTGGATGGGATGGAGGTGAACAAAGACAACATCAAATGACACTATCATCTTTCCTGGTGCCACTCATTGCAATCTGACATCTTCCAATAATTGTGTGGTTGCTGTCATCATTGTGAGGATGTTCAATTTCTGTGCTAAATCTTGGTTAATTATAACAGGGGCTTTCATGTAGGGCTGCGATAGGGTGAAGTGAGATATCCTCTTTATGCACTTAAGCAATCCATAAAAACATGCAAGTGGAGTGTCTGTAGGGTGCATAAAGTACTACTCCCTCTCTGTTACTATGTTTTGTTGTTTTAATTGATTTAGGAGGGTATTTAACTTCCTTATGCCCATTCTTACTGTTGCAGCAGTTGTTAATTTATATGCATTTGTATCAGCAAAAAGAGTCAACTCCTTCTCCTCATAGTCCTTATGATTCAGGATTACATTCATTCACCCCTTATCTACCAGTAAGATGACAAATCTTCTATCCTGTTTAAGATTCCATAATGCCTGTTGTTCCCTTTACTAAGCACATTCATTGGTCTATGTGTGACTATGTGTGACTAGCATTATGGATACCTTCTGTCTGATTTCATTTATGTCCCTCAGAGTCAGTTGTGTGATTAGTCCTTGATCATTAGTGTGATCAAGCAGAGGGGTGGGGGAGGTGATTTAGGAGGTAGTGCACTTGCAGGATAAGTGAGGTTGTGGAAGGAGTTGTGGGCATGCAAAAACAACATGAAAAATCTTACAATTGACTCTGACAAATTCTGGTTCTGTGGATCCAAAAGCTCAGCATAATAAAGCAACTAATGTTCTGGAGACCATGTGTGCACTTGATTTGCAACTATATCCCAGAACACAAATATTTGGTTACATTGGTAAATAGAAAATTAATATGGAGTTTCTATGGCATGGTCAATGGATAGGAACAAGAAATAGAAATGTCCTACCTCTTGTTTTCTTTTTTGCCAAAGTATCACCTAAATAAATTAGGGTTCTGACAGCCTATTAATCGTTGTTATTTTTTTTAACTATATTGTTTACTTGTTGATTGTATGTTGCCCAGAGTTGCAAATTCAAAAACCATATAAATGTCTTAAATAAATAAATGGGTCTCATATCTCCCTAACAATTGTAAATATCCAGGCAGCCACATATTTAATTTAAACTGTGAGCCAGCAAAAAGCAACTGGTTCTTCCCTATCAGACAGTTGTGAGGAGGAACTTTTAATTTTCTTCTAGATCTTTAGACCCACCTGGCCTTTTTTGCTGTTGCACCTTCCCTCTGGAACAATATCCCTCTCAAAGTGAGGTTGGCCCCCACCCTCTTGGCCTTCCAAAAAAGCCTGAAAAC
>JANHZU010004179.1:329659-348045 GCA_032468055.1 Acrochordus granulatus | reverse complement strand
CCTTCCCTCTGGAACAATATCCCTCTCAAAGTGAGGTTGGCCCCCACCCTCTTGGCCTTCCAAAAAAGCCTGAAAACTTGGCTTTGTGGGTTGATCTAAGTTCGCTACTCAACTAACAGATCCTGCTTTATTGTGTTGTTGCATCTTGTCTTGCTTTTAATTTTTTAATGTTTTTATTAATATTTGTGTATTGTATATAATTTTAACGTAAGTCACCCAAAGTCACCTTCGGCAAGTAGGGTGACAAATAAATCTGATAAATAAAATAATAAATAAATAATCTAGAAAATAGATGTTGAGATTGCAATGCCATGACGTATTACTTTCCCAGAATTGCAGAACTAACTAGAAATATGGCAAAAGATCCCCAGAACAGAATGACTATAATCTTAGACTAAAAATAGTGAACAAAAAAATTTGTTGGTTTAATCCAGAATGATGTTTAGATTCATGGCTTAGATTTAATATCATTCATCTGCTAACCAGCTGTAGCTAAATTTCATGCATGCATCTATGAATACCTTAATCTTGTGAATGGTTCAAGATGTCTGCTGATCTTAGGACAACTTTTTCAAACTCCCAAATTTCTGAATCTAGATTTGCCAATGTTTGTACAATTCACAAGTAAAGTTAATCTGTATGCATCCATTATGACACGCAAATAAAGAAATGTGTGCATCCTGCACACACACAACATACAGACAGACTGGAATGATTCGCCTTGTGAAATCCATTGTATAAAATCAGCTGGTATGCAAATCACATTTCTGCAATTGATAATTCAAGGAAACAAGAATAATGTGGATTTCTCATGCATTGTGAATGAATAATTCAGGGCAAAGGGTTTGTAATAATTCAAATTAGAAAGGGATTTTTTTATTTTTCTTTTATATTTGAATAAAATATTCTGATTTCTCTTTGCTCTGATGTAACCATAATTTTAAAACATTACCATCCTTTGTCTGGTTTGTGAACCTATTAGATCATGATCAGGAGCAGTTAAGCCACAGCGTCTTACATCTGATCCAATTAGATTGTTTGAGCACATCCCAGCAAATGCATGCAATATTTTTTGCTATCAAGTTGTATGGAAAACGTTTTCTCCATTGTTCAGAAACTCCTTGTACTTGTACTTGACCAAGTGAGAATTATTTTTGCAGAGTGGAAAATGAATACATACATTCATTCATATATGCATACATACATACATACACTATACAGTATGTGTGTATATATATGTGTGTGTGTGTTCTTTAATTAGGTTCAGCTCTCAACTTATCCTGAGATTTTACCAACAATTGCAACCCAGCAGTTCGAAAGCATGTAAAAATGCAAGTACGTAAATAGGTATCACCTTCACTGGAAAAGGTAACAGTGTTCCATGTGCTTCAGTGTATAGTCATGTCAGCCACGTGACCACAGAACATCTGTGGACACGTTGGTTCTTCGGTTAAGAAATGGAAATGAGCACCAGCCCTAGAGACTGCTGCAATTGGCAGGGGAAACATTTACTTTTTATTAAAATATTTAAGCCTGAAAAATTAATTTAATATATAATTGTTGAATAGGTTGTAATCAATGGAACATAAATTTCCAGTCCAAAGGGTGTTGGTTTAGTTTTAAATGCCAGTTCAGACATAACACTATAATAATAATAAATGAAAGAGGACAATAACTTTGCATTTTCTATCATGAGAGATGTATAAATGCCTATACAATACTCACATTTTTGCATCATCATCATCATGTTTTCCCTTCAGATGCAGAGCCCACTGAACATATCAACAAATGCCATCTTTCATAATCAAATGCAGCATCTGAGTCCAGCTAGACATTTTTCATATCTACATTTATTGTATCTTGCCATCTTTGCTTCAGCCTTCCATGCAGGCACTTGCCATCTCTGTTAAAGTAGAAGGTGATGCAGGCAACAGGATGGGGTGCTGCTTGTAGACATGGCTATATCACTGTAGGTGTTTGTCCTGCATTTTCTCTGATATTGGCATGATGCCCACATGCTTCCGAATTGTATTATTGCTGACATGATCAGGGAGAGAAATGCCTAATGATCAATTCAGCATGCAGATATCCATGGTGTGTAAAGTGCAATCAATGCATTTGGTGAATGACCATTACTCAGCCCCATGTAGAGCTGCTGGGCATACCAATGTTTTATACATTTCCAATTTTAGATGGATTGGAATGCATTGATCACAAAGCATATCAGTGATCTTCCACTGTAACCTTGTTTTGTTCGCTTGTGTGTGGATTTCATCATTGATGCTGCCATTACTTTGTAAATAAGATCCTAAGTAACAAAAGGAGTTGATCTTCACTAGATTTTCACTGTTAACTTGTATGGTCCCTAAATATCAGTCATTTATTAAAATATAGTGGAAATATTAAGAAATGTTCTAACTGGATCATATGTACTTCAAGTGGAGTTTAGGGGAGTTATTCTTACCCATTTCCATGTTGCACCTTCTTTCATGAGGATCAAACATACCATGAACATTACAGTGGCATTGTAGAATAGTCTAGGATTTGCAGGGCCACTTTAAAACTTTGCTAACTCAATATGGGTGTTCAAGGGATGTTAGTTTAATTCCAAACGGATGACTGGATTTTGTTGTTTCTGTGACATGCTAGTTCCCTCTGAATCACATGAGGTATATCATGAGAAAAGCCACAAAAACATTACTTTTTTTCAAATAGAACTTTTGAAATGAATTTTTTTAGATATGAAACCTCCTGGATGGAAAAATTGTGAGATACATAGTAAGAAATATAATATTTCAATTGCACTGGTCCAGTATTATAAGAATAGCATGAAGAATTCTTATAACAATGGCCCTCATAATCTACCTAAGATAGGATATAAACAATGTACCTGCTGTTCTTTATAATATGAAACCAAATGTGGGACAATGATACTCAACTCAAGGCCTCACAACCACAAAAGCTATTTGTTACCCCCCCAACCTCTTTAAAAGTTATCACCAAATTGTAAATTGGTATAAGAGAACATTTATGAAAAATATTAACTGAGACAAGGCTAAACAGATAAAGGTTTCCCCAGGTCAAACTCAACTCCTGATAATTACAAATCTATGTTCTTAGAGGTTTCTTGACAACAACATGAAAGTAGTTTACCTGTGCAACAGGGATATTTTAACAGCATATTAAAACTGTTTTAATTTAATTTTAATAAAATGTAAATTAAATTGAATGGGATAAGTTAAGATAGTTGTATATGTGTTATTGAGACTTCTGTTTTCTGGAAAAAAACCTCAGAAAATTCAAAACTGCAAAAATAGATTGGAAATGAAAAGATATTTAAAAACTGGGAAACAATATATGACATAAATCATATATTGTTTCTTAGACAGTAGCATATATACTTACAATATAGTGCTATACTTTTTGAACAATTTTCTAATTCTATTATAGAAAATAATATATAAAGTGCAGATAGGGTAATAAAAAACAGAAATGAAAAGGAAATTATAAATACTGAATATTATATCTTCATAGTGAACAACTGTAGATTGAGAAAATTATGTCTTTCTTTTAAAAGATGATTCCACTCTGTACCTCCACCTTTCCTTTCCTAACTAATCATCTTTCATGTTCATTCATTTAATTTGTGTGTCTGAAGATGTGTATAATAGGTATATGCACATTTTCTTATTGATACTTTAACAACATTAATGCATTATTAGATATAAGAAATGGACAGATTTTTATAAAAATTGTGAAGCTCAGTAAAAGGAACTTAGTATAATCCAGTAAAATAATTATGAAGCTGATTAGAAGGACTCAAAAGAGGACAAAGAAAGGGAGTATCGTGGGCTTGGATTGGTGCCCAGAAAAGAATTGACTTTTTTATTTAAAACTTACAACAAATGCACAAGAATTAAGAAGTGATTGCATGGACCTATGTTGTTTCACAGTGAAACAAATAAATTAAAACTAACAAGTAGATAGCAGCGACTGCATTCTGCTGACATGCTGTTACTCAAAACATATGACTGTTCTAGCATCTCCTCTTTTATTGCAGTTATCTGGACTGTGCATGTGCTTACTTTACATCTAATGAGGAGAGTTGCTGCATTGTCTATCATGGACTTCCTGACAAGCAACTATAGGTTCTTTGAGGGCAACATCCAAGTTCTAGTGCAGAAGGGTGAGTGCATGTGGCCTTCGTCATAGAGACTGTGCACCTTAATTCAAAGCATTTATTGCTAATACATCACCACAGTTAAAAAGTAATATTTGATCAGTAGGAGAATTATATACCATGAAATTGACCAACACAAATAAAAGAGGTTGATTGCATTTTTAAAGATCCTTGGAAATACAGTATAAAGGTCATCTGTCACTGTAATACTGTAATATCAGACATCATTAGGAGAAACTTTCTGAGAAAATTGTTGATAAGTTGAGATGTCACCCTTGACTAATTCCTTACAGATGGTTAATTGCCAGACATTCAACTGCATCCATAAGGGGTACTTTTATTTACAGTAAGTATGGCATCCATTTTTCAGATGAGTGAACTGGTAGGGAGAGGTAATTAAAAACAGGGACCTTTTAGGGATTGCCGCAGAAAATCCACAATTTGGCAATGCAAATCAGCTGCTCAGAAAATATGTGCAAAAACAAAACCATTGGGATTCTGTTGCCTGTGTTATATACCTCTGTGTTTTTCTCCTATCCATCAGCCATACAAGTAAGAAAGAGAAGGTAACTCCATGTTGTCATGACATAATCAGACAGATTACATAATCACAAAAATCCATTATAATTCAAAGATGTCATTCTAACAGGCGCCAATCATCTTTACTGCATGTGTTATGTTTGATATGTTTCAATGTGTTAAGCTGAAGAATTTTGCTGATGAGATACTGAAGTTATGCCCTGAACCTGGTTTACTAGCCTCAATAAATTCCCGAGCAAACTGATGCCAGTTTTTCTGTCACAAAGGGATCATCAGATATTGCCTACTAAAAAGACAGTTGAGCAGAAGTTAACACTAGCAGAATTACTTGATAATATATAATATGGGATGTCTTTTTCTATACCTTTATTGGCCAAGCATGGTTAGACACACAAGGAATTTGACCTGGTACAGCAGCTCTTGCAAGACAGCAGCACATAAAATAATAACATAAACAAATAAATAAAATTATATATTCAACAGAAAAGTGTGCATCCAAAGCATGCAGCCAATGGAAAAAGAATATAGTAAAGTATAGAATTAGAACTGTGATCTATTGATAAGACAGTACCTCTGGATTAATTTACAATTGCTTGCATTCGGTGTCCTGTCATATAGCATAAGTCAAGTATTCAGCTGAATGATGGGATGGGGAAAAAACTGTCTCTGTGTCTGGTTGTTTTGATATGCAATACCCCATAGCACTATCCAGAAGGAAGAGGTTCAAACAAATTACATCCAGGGTGAGAGGGATCTGCAAATATCTGTTCTGCCCTTCCCTTGATCCTCTCAATCTAAAGGCCCTCCATGGAGGGTAGGCTGGCTTCAGTTATTCTTTCTGCAATCCTGACTGTTTATTGCAGTCTGTAACTTTCCTGTGTGGTTGCTGCACAGAACCAGACAGTTATACATGTACAGAAGACAGACTCAGTGATTCATCTGTAGGACAGTATCAGCAGCTCTTAAGGCAGGTTGAACTTCTTAAGCTGACTCAAGAAGTACATCATCTGATGTACCTTCTTGATAATGGTATTTGTTATCTGTCTACTTTAACTCTTGGGAGTTTATAGAGCCCAGAAATATTTGAAGGACTGTACTGCTGACACCATATTGCTGAGTATGGTAAGAGGGTGTGAAATAGGAGAGCTCTTCCTAAAATCCATTGTTATCTCCACAGTTTTGAGCATATTCAGCAATAAGTTGTTTGCCCTTACTGATTTGTTGTTTCCATAATCAAATATCTGATACTGATTAAAAAATATTAAGGGAGCATGAAGCAGCAATTTGTCATTGTGATATGAAATTGTTGATTGCCATGCATAGCTGTGATTTAAATCACTCTTCAAATTTCACAGTAGTTAGGTTTTTGGGGTGCACAGGTAATAGTGAGAGAGGTGATTGAAGCTTGGGAGACAAATGATCTTTCTATCAATAGAAGTATAGATTTCCCTCCAACGTATTAGGCACTGTAGATCAGCATAGCTAAATATGCTGAGGCAAAAATGAGTAAGTTCTTTCCACCACCCCAATTCTTCTTCTCCATGTGCTCAGCCCTTTCCTCCACCTTCCCCATGTGTTTGGTTCCACTTCATCATCCCTCCCCTCCACCTTTCTTCCTTCTTCTTCCTCACTCCTCCCCCACCCTTTTTCCTTTGATGCCTCTGTCCCCAATTCTCTCCTCATTCTGTTCTGTCTGCCCCAATCCCATGTTGTCATCCCTCAATTACCCCCTTTCCCCCTTTCATGGAGAACCAGCCATGAAATGGGGCCTTTAAAAATCCTGAAGAATAACATTGAGAAATTTTCTGCTTTACTCAGGTCATTTAGGACGAGCGATTGCCTATCATAAGTAACCCTGGAGAACACAGCTGCAAGGAGAAGAAGCTGGACAAGACATTTGAAATAAAAGTGCAAGAATGGAGTGTGGAGTGTAGAGGCATGCATGTGACAACACAGCATGTATTTAAAGGATTGGCTGACTTAGGTGTAAACATGATGGTTTTGTTTTAGTGGCATGTGTACTTACTGTAATTTGAACATACAGAGCTTCTGAGGATGAGAATGAGCAAGTCTTCAAAAGCTAAGGTGAATAAAGAACTTTTTTAAATTCCAGTATGCAAGTGTAATCCTTCAGCTAGTGAGATGCTAGGATATAGATATTTGTCTTCATTTGACTGAAAAGGTCATATGCTCAAGGGTTTTATATAATCTTGAATAACTGTTTAGCAAATCAGCTTGATACGTTCCTTTGCTCCAAGTTACATGTTTATAAAACATGAGAAATGAAGTCTCTTTGGATCTATCATATGTGGTGTTTTATGTTTTTCCTGCCCACTGTTAGTTCTATTACTGTTCAAGTATCTCAAGTAGAGCTTGTCAGCTATTGCAACCTTTACAAATTGAATTTGGCAAGCAGTAATTTAATGGATGATCCAGAAAGAGTTTTGATACGTGGACAGCAAAACTTCAGCTAAAAGCCAAAGATGTACAAATATTGCAAATATTAAATATATAAATAAAAATTAAGAGGTAGGAGTATGTGTATATTTCTCTCTCTCTGTATGTCCATGTGCTAATGGTAGCTGCAACAAAATAATGCAATTCGGGAAAACTGTAACCATATATGTCTGCACATACTCTTACAATATTCCATACAATCCTCTTGATTTGAGTTTCTTGTCTAATAGGAATGCAAGAAAGGGAGTATTGTACTTCTGTAAGTGAAATGTAGAGTTTTGTTGTGCCTTATTTTTTATATAAAGCTGTCCTATGAAGGTGTGTTACAACTCTTAGCAACTTCAACAAGCATGACTTTCTTGTAAGTGCCAAGCTTGGAGGAAGCTGCATTAGGAACAATGAAATCCATATGAAAGAAAGATTGTTGATGTCTTCTGGGTCTTCCTGGGTTCTAGATGATGTCTAATGTCACAAATAACAATTTTTGGGGGTGGGATCTTGGATGTAGTGTCTGCCCTTTGATCTAAGATTTAAGCATACAAATATAATATTTTTATATTAAATTCCTGTTTGCAAGAACATTTTTGTTGGTGTTGGAAAACTGACATAGAAAGGGTGCTTCAATGAAAATGGAGATTATTGAAGCTCTCTCTAAGACCATAATTCAAAGTAAATTTTATACCATTAGTCTATACATGCTCCCACTGATTCAATGTAATATTATAATCAAAGTTTTTAGCCCATTTCATCATGCACCCTTTAACATATTCATTTTCTAATTTAAATTTCAATAACAACTTATACATTTTTGCTATTAAATGGTTATCTTCTATAAAACAATGTTCAAATGGTAATTAACCCCTGGCCAATTGTCTAAATGCACAATAGAATATGTAGTAGATGGTGATCAGTTTCCAGGTACATTATACAATATGTGGTGGATTTCTAAGAAGGTCAAAAAATATTGGTTCAATTTAATTTTGTTGTTCAGTCACACAGTCGTGTCTGACTTTTTGCGACCCCATGGACTGCACTAATCCAGGCTTCCCTGTCCTGCACTGCCTCCCGGAGTCTCCCCAAGCCCACGCCCATCACGCTGACTATGCTGTCTATCCATCTCATCCTCTGCCATCCCCTTTTCCTTTTCCCCTCAATCTTTCCCAGCATTATAGTCTTTTCTAATGAGTCCTCTCTGCACATTAGGTGGCCAAAGTACTTGAAGTTCAGCTTCAATATCTGTCCCTCCAATGAGCAATCAGGGTTGATTTCCTGTAGGATTGACTAAATTTAATTGATGTTATGCAAATGATTTTAAGTGCAAATTACTAATGAAAGCAGAAACTTATATTTTAGGGATAATGGACCCACATTTCAAAAATAATGCAAATGACAATGAGAGCTTTTTTTGGTATATGATATCTGCAGCAAGATTGGTGTAGGCCTGAATTTGGAAAGAGGAACTGGCTATTGAAACTGATGGACCTGGCACAGATGGCAAATTTAACAGCCCCCCTGACAAACAACAATTTAAAGTTTTGGACTGTTTGGAAACTTTTCTGGGATTTTCTGCTGGATAAATACAATATAGGGACTTATGTAGAAGGATTAGTGGAATAAAGATTAGCAATAGAGTTTTTGGTATAAGAATAAATATTGTATTGTGGTTAGGATGAAATATTAAGATTGAATGGATTGCAAATGGAAGATTAGTATATGGGAGAAAGTATGATAGAAAGGAAAACTATAATATGAATAAGGGAATAAACTAGTTTTAATTTCCTTTTGTTTATTATAGATTAAGTATAGTTATATTAATTAGATATTTCTTAAGATTAAAATGTATGAGGTGGACATTTTTTATAACGTTGGAAAAGAGGTTCATGAAGAATCAAGAGCAGAATATTGTACTGGTGATGCTTTATATTGTTTGTACTTAGTTTATATGTGTGTTTTGTCTTTTTTATATATTTTATGTATATATTATGTAGTTTTATCTTTTTATAAGTTTAGTTTTAGTTTTTTGTATTTTATTGTAGTAGAAAGAAAATAATTAAAAAATATTTTTAAAAATGGAGATTATAGATTTTGCTTTTAAAAGGAGACTTTCAAAACCATGTAGAATTTATATATGTATAAATGTCACTGACCAAGGTTGGTGGCTACTGTTGATTCCAGAGTCATATAAAAGGCATTGAAGTGTTTTTGTTCATGTACTGTATGTGTATACTCACATCTACTATGCACACAAAATAAACAATGGCAAATTACTTCCATATTTTGCCAAGAAAACTGCATGAACATATCCATGAAGGCACCAGGAGCTAGTTTAAAATCTGCACATTGCTGAGAAGAAATATTTGTGCATGCATGTATATTCAGAAATAAGCTCAGAAAGAAAGATGCATATACTATAATGAGTTCACAGAAGGAATGCTTATCACTTTTCAGTCATTAATAACCTCTGTGTCCAATATCTTCTCTCTCTCCAAGCAGCTTCTGAGTGTAAAGGAATGTAGGTCACACTGAAAAAAGGTTGGATGCTAAAAACTGGCTTTCAGTCAATTGAGTTAATTAAAAACAGCCTCTTTTTTCAAGAAAAGAAAAAAACAGAAACAATTCTGTAACTACAAATTATTTTTTTAATATATAATCTCAGTTTTTGAACTGAAAATCAGAAACAAATTATGATTACATCTCCCTGAAACACTATCTACTTAACCATTCCCAAAGATCCATATGAAATGGAGTGCCTTATTTTGGTATGATTGATTCCCTCAGTATTCCAGATAGATGTCTTCAAAACAAGATATTTTGATATTAAGAAAATATAATATTTTGATTGTTTTTGGAACCATCTTTCCTAAATAAATAGCTTTTTATATGCAGATTGCTAACCAGAAAAAGATGGGACCATTTTCATCTTTACTACAGTAGGATTTGTTTTAATTCTTTGCACTCACCCTGATAGAAATCCATCTTTTTAATTGCCTAGGACTCAATTTGTTTTGTTTTGTTTTTCTAAATAGTTGTGTCAATTACAGAGGAAAAGTTTCTCTCCTTTTGTGATACATAATGTAGAAACTGATAGGCAGGGAGAGAGATTCTTTTCCATATGCTTATGAAAAGACTGTGCAGTGGTCCAAGCAATTAAGATGCTGGGTTTGTCAACCAGAAGGTTGGCAACTCGGCTGTTCAAAACCTGAGAGCTGCCGTGAAACAGGGTGAGGTCCCATTGTCTTCCTTGCTCCTGCCAGCCTAGCATTTGGAAGGCATGCAAATGTGAGTAGATAAATGGGAAAAAACAGGGAGTCCCCACTGGGTGTCCCCTGGCTAACAGTGATGTCATCAGCTAATCCTCTCAATCATGGAAGTGCCTTGGGAAAAAAAATCTGCTTATGAAAGTTTTAGGATTTTTCTCTGATTCAAATATAACTCAATGTCAAGTTACTAAACATAACACTAATTATTGTATTTATAATATTTATGTTCTGCTAAATAATAAAGATAGGGAGATAAATATAAGGAGGTAACATTTAAAATTTTAAAGGGATAAAATACAAATGTGGTCTAAAATAGAATACAACAAGCAACAACAGAAAAAAAAATCCATAAGGGGAGATAAGCTTGGACCAAGGAATTTATAAAGAAAAGATTTTCAAGATTGATGGTATTTCTTCATCAAGATCCAAAACATTTTTCCATTTTTGGATAGATATAAATTCTAGAGGGAAAAATGGGAAAGAAATATCAGTCCTCCTTATTTTATAGGTCAGCTTTTCTATGTATTGTTGCAAAAAGTCTGCAAAAAACAAGAAAAAGAGCATGCTAATAATTTATCAGATGCATTGTGATTTGATAGAAGGTTGTCATATATATGCTTTTGTCCAATGTGGAGAATGAGAATTTTCAATCAAACCTTTATTATGGTTACAGACCAGAATTAAAAATTAAAACATTAAAATAGAATGAAACAGAACAGAACAAGACATAATAGTATAGATTACAGTTAGCGGTGAGATCATCGATGGGCAGCCAAAAACTATCTAATATAGCAGAATTTAGCTACATTCAAGGAGACTATATCATACTTATCCAACAGTAATAGCTATTCATAAAAGATATTTTTCTAGATAAAGAATTATAAAAGAAGTCCTTTTATGACTCCTTTTATAGGATTTGTGAATGCTTATAGAAGGTACACTACAACAGAATATAAGAACTTCCTACAGATGATGCTGTCGGTCTGTCTATCTCTCAAGGAAGGAAGTTCTTTGCTCTTAAGGGGTGGAGCCACTTGTCCCCCATGATGTGAGAATAACAGAACAGAATGCCACGATTGTCTCTAAGAAAATAACCAATGGGGACACAGAGCCAGGTGTTGCAGAATGGAACACAAATAAATACAAGAGAAAGAGGTCAAGGCTGCCAGAGTACAGGTCAGAGGGGAGGTGGGGTAAAATAATATTCCGCCGATAAAGCACACTTGTCAAAGAGCATATCTTTGTCAAACGTGTAATATTTTCAGACATCATCAATTATCACTTCCTCGCTGCATTTATTTTCTCATTGGCAACTGAAAGGAGAGAATCTTCTCAAGCAGGGCACATTCCAAGTTCTACCTCTACATTTGTTACTTATGCTTAAATCCATTAACTAAATTATTAGCTGAAATTCAACAGCATCCGTAAGTTTTCCCTCAGTTAATCCATCAGCTAGCATTTCCCATATGCAACTGGGGGATGAAAATCCCAGGTATTAAAGGCAGAAAATAATAAGAAATTGAATACATTATATTTATGTTCTCTAATTGTGAATGCTGATCTGTATTAAATGATTGAGAAGTTGTCCTTTTTGCAATTAAGCACACATAAGAAATAGAAATGAGTTTTAATATTTTGGCCAACAAATTCTACTCTTTCCTTCCCCATAACCACATGGAATAATGTCCATTACCTCCCTGAATTCTCCTGCAGCCCTTGATTGCCTTATAGATTCTGATCAAAAGACTCTAGTTGAAACATGCTTGCTCTCCTCAACAGCAATTTATTTAAATATGATACTCTGCAAGGGGAGCTCATTCAAAGTAAAGGCCCAGCAGTTTATCATTTCCATCTGAGGTGTGCCATCTTGAAAGCTTTATAAAGAAAAAGGAAACAAAAAATGGAAGTAAAAGCAAAGAATAGAGGGGGTTAACAAGGTGATGTAATCTTAAAATCCATTATCTGTAACACAAGGCAGATACATACATGTGAGTACATACATACACATCCTCTGAGGTTTGGCAGCAAGTACATCTGTAACACAGATTGATTTCCCAACCTGGAAAGACTGCTAGAGTTTGACTTTTATATTAATAGAAGTTTCTGCAGCAGACAGATACAGTACTTCTAGAGGTAAAGAAGCTTCAGTCAAGAACTGGGAGAACAGGGATTTATTTAAACACTTTGTCTCTACAAGTATTTTAATAATTGTAGCTATATCATTTTCTTTGGGTCTTTACTGTGACATTCTTTTATAATCAATGAGTTCCAAAAGTTGCCATCAATTCCTATATTAATTTTTTTTATTGCACTCACCACATGATATAACTCTTGCCCAAGCTGATATCCTACTGTCTTTCAATCCTGACCAAGTTGATATCCTCTCTCTTTCAGTCACTCATGCTCTGGTCATCTCCAGTATTAACTACTGCAATAAGCTTTACATGGGATTATTCTTGAAGAGTATCAAGAAGCTGCAGCTGGTGCAGAATGAAGCGGTCCAAGCAGTTTGGAACATCTCTAGAGTTGCGCATATAACACTTCTACTACGCGAGTTACATCAGGTACCTGTTTGCTTCTGGGTCCAATTTAGGGCATTGGTTATCACTTTTAAAACCTTTCATGTCATGGGATCAGGTTATCTGAGAAAACACCTTCTGTTTATTTCATTGACTATCTTAGGGAGGGAGGGAGGGAGGGTATGTTGATTAAATAATTCCAGTTGGTAGAGTCTATGCCATTGCCCCTGAAAGTCAAGTGAGTCTCCACTCTACTAGCCTTTTAGAAGAGTATCAAAACCTGGCTCTGCCAATTGGCATGAAGTTATAAGATGTTATGAACTCTGGGGCTGGATGGTTGGTTAAGGATTTTTGTGCTTTTTTAAATTTTCAGTTGTTCTTTCACTGTTTTAATTCTGTTATTTTTTAACTTTGTTTTTAACTGTGCCTTTTATAAGATTTAATACTTTTATTTGTAAACCACCCGGACAGATTCTTGCGTGATGGGCAGTATAGAAATTTGATAAATAAAAAATAAATTTTGGTCTCTCTTGCAAGGGTTACTTTAACCCTATTCAGATTCTATATAGCCTACTCTTGCAGAAGATTGTACTCTTCCTTCTCAAGTGTTTCTTTTTTCCATTATTAACAGGTTAAAGATGCCAAAAACTAACCACTTTTCATCTTCATTCAGTTGATCAATGATCACTTAGGCAGTTATTCATGTCATGCCCTCCAAAATGCCAACATGCCCAATGAGATCTCCATATTACATACCCTAACATTTGTGATATCTATCTCCTTTCCTCCCTTAGAACATGTGAATTCATAAATCAATTATTGTTAATCTAAAACTCTCTAGTGAAAATAATTTTTCCTTCCCTAACAGATATTAATAGTAAGTATCATGGCAGGACAGACTGTTTAAACAGGTTTGGCAGTTATGTTTCTTCAGGAGCCAAACTATCAAATGATGCTTTTTGTTTCCCAGGACTCTAGGCCATATGTCTTAAAGACAGAGCAGATGGGAGTAAAATTATTAGCCAGATTTCAAAAATATGTGTGGCTTTATGTTTAACCCACCTATTTTATCCTTCTCCTGTCCTACCCCATTAATAAATTCATGAAAAAATGCAACACTGAAAATCAGCAGTTTGCAAAAATGGGGAAAGGGATTATACCTAGTCCATTATCATAGATTTCCATTTACAATTAGACAAAATTGCATCTACTTAGGTGCAAGGAACTAAACTTATTTTGAGTCTGAATTTGTTTAGCCTCAAAGGGGTATTACAAGAAGCTTGATGACTGAAGCTCTCATTAAAATATCAATGAAATAACTGCATTTACAGGGGGTTTTGTATGATCCATGCATGTGTTATCTACAAAAAGGGAAATCTCATCTAATACATATATTTCTATATTCCTAAGAACATGTTTCAGAAATACATCCTGCGATATCTTTCACCTTGTATCCCAAAAAATTAGACCAACCAAATATTCCAAAACAAGTCGAATTAAGGATGGAGTATCAGAGCTGTGTTACAATTTTAACTCTCAATTTCCTGGCTCTTTGTGGGTTTTAGGTTTTAGACCCTTCCCATTACTCTAATGTCTTTTGTGTGTGTGTGGTTTAATATTTCTAAGACCAATAAATTATTTCCAGCATAAATTTAAAAGGGGGAAAAAGACAAATTTCTCCAGTAGTTAGAGATCACAAAACAAAATAAGAAGCAGAACTACAGAAAAAGATATTTAAGGAAGGATCGCAGAACTTTAAAAACTCAATTTTGATGTCATAGGAAAGTAAAGCAAAGTTCAGCTCAAGCCTGGTGGCTAATTCTTTTCTGAAGCAAAGGAGCAAATAAATATTACAATGTCCACCATAGCTACAAACCATTCTGTTTCTGGATTCATGTAAGTCTTGCAAATGGGAGATGCACCCCACTCCCAAATGCTCCCTCCCCCTGTGATAAAAATGAACTGCCAAAAAATGAATCAGATGAATGAGCCTAAAAGCAATTACTGTAAAAAAAATGGAAAGAAGATGAGATCAAGCCAACCTTCTATTTCATGTTGTTGTATTTATTCATGGAAAATATTACCCTTGTGATACAACTTCCAGTTGTGAACAGCTGCAGTTAGTGATATACAGCTGTTTTGTATGCAAAATGACCCAATTCATCCACATCCCCTCCTTTTTGACCTCTGATGTCATCAGGCTAACTTGTGATGGGTCATCATCACAGCAATCCAAAAAACAAACATCCAAATCCTGAGGCTGACAAAGTTCAGAATATAAAAAGATGAGGCATTCTCCTATCATCAGGATGTTTTGGACAAAGATGCTTTAATTTAATATTAGAATGTACTGTAGAGAGAGAAAGAGAGATTTATGAGTCTCCAAAGAAGTTTGTAATCAGAAATGTGTTGAGTGTGGAGAGTTGTAAAGGGAATACATCACTGCAAATTACCTCTATCAGAAAAATAAGGGATGCAATGGAGTGTAAAGATCTGAAAGATGTAAGTGACTCCTCTCTTTCTTGGCTTCTTCCACGGCATCAAAAATCATACTGCTGAATTTCAGGAACATGACAGCAAAAAGTGGTGGTGTATTTTGCAAAGTGCCCTGTGAGCACTCTGTTTGCATCCTTTTCTGTCTCATTCTATGAATAGGACAAAAGCTCACTTTTTGAAAACAAAACTAGAAGTCTGAGGACAATAGTCTTCCTCTTTTCTTGACTACCAATAATGAATACCAGTGGGGACTAAAATAGGCAGGATAAGAAACAGAATGCTTGACAATTTCAACAAAAATGAAAGATGTCATTGGCTTCTTCCACATAGAAATAATCCACATAGAAATAATCATTAGAGTGCATGGACAGGAAAAGAAATGTGTGTGTCAATCTGTTTCTGTGTTTTGAATCTTACAGTTTGCAGTTGCTGGTTTTCTATTATATTTATGGCTGTATATGTACCTGACAATTGAAGAGAATTATCATACCCCATATGAAAGATAGCAAGAATGAACACAAAACTATAAGGGAATTGAATGAAAGTGATCAGTAGGATCGAAACAAATTGTGATGGTTTATGAATATGGATGAGAATTGTATCCAAAATGCAGAATCTGAAGGCAGGGTGAATAGATGGAGTAGAAAAGAGAACCAAGAAAGTAATGTTTGGATGGAGTTGATAAGATCCTCAAAAATGGAAGAGACGTTTAAAGAAGAAAAGGCAATACTGTATGGACCAAAGAATGGTTTGCAAGGTAGAAAGATATGTAAACATACAGTGAATGGGATCAGTGTGTATTTCCTATTTATATGTCTTAAATTTCTTTAGCTTACTTTTTCTTAGTTCTTGGTTTTATATAATATTGCTTAGCATGAAAAGACATAGCATGAGGGGTATGTATATGTGTAGATAACTAACTATCCCTAATTTTTGAGGAACTGTCAGGATTATTTTTCAATGGCCACTAATATATTTACAAAGGAAAGACAACAGAGAAGGGCTTGATCAGTAAATATAAAAATATACTGTTATGTTTCTTTTTCAAATCAATATTTAAAATTTCCCTTTTTAGGTTTTTAAATGTTCCATTATGGTTCAGAAATGATTAATTTTTAACTGGCATATTGCCCTGTCTCCTGAAAGCATAAATCTTTCTCAGATGCTGAGAATATTTGACAAGTTTGAAATTCAGGGAAAAGTTTCTTTCAAAATTTTCTCCAAAAATGTGGTATTTACTGAGCTATACAAGATAGAAATCTGGAATAAAATGGACAGAATAATACAAAGGGTGTTATATAATTTTACCATCACCAAAAAAAGTAATTCAAAGCATGACTCAGCTTTCTGGAATATCCAGCCAACTTGATTTAAGCAACACTAAATAAAATTCCTTAAAGCAATTAAAAGTGACTTAAATTAGGAGATGGATAGTGAAAGAGATCTCCCCTAGAATAATCACTACTGCTTGGATATGAAATCTAAATTGATAAACATTTATAAAAAGTTATAACCAAATATTAATTGTGTTTTTATTATTTTGTAAGATTATAGGATTTGGGATTTTAATTATGCTTCATAATCAGTATTATAAATAATATTTAAAGACATTTATAAGCTTCTTTGGAAGGTTTTTAATATTAAAATATTAATTTCAAACCCTCTAATGTTCTTAAGGAGAAGCAAAGGAGTGACTTGGGGACAAATTAGCTCTGATCCCTATCATTATTTTTATCTGTAGGCGTCTACGACAAATATAATTAATTTTCAGGATAATTATATATAATTCTGAATAAAAATGCAAAATCACATAGTTAAATGTTGGTGATTATTCTGGTTTTATCTGCCAAAATGTTCTTTATGTGGTATCTCTAAAACTCTGAAATCTATCTGGTGGGATATTGTTTTCTTTATGTATTTAAAAAAAACTTCTCTACAATCTTGGAAATCATATACTTTCTCTTAACATCAAACTGTAAATGAAACTTCTTTGAATAGAGAAAAATACTTTTTGGAATTAGCTGATAGGTTAGTTTTGAAGTTCCATGGAAGGAAAAAACCTTGTGATATATAAAACTCTCACAATAGCTAAAGGTGAGATGAACTGAACAACGAAGACATTTGATACATACTAAAAATATATCTTCTTTAAAGGAAGAAAGAAGTTATTCATGACTGTATAATCTTCCTTTCTGCTCTGAAGAAAAGTATTCTGAGAGATTGCGGAGTATCTGTGAAAGGAAGGGAAAGGAAAGTAATATAAACAGTGAAGATACAGAGGGTGAGTCCTTTGGTAGCTTCTCTCACAAATAGCAACTCAACCCAGACAGCAAGAATCCAACAAAGAAGCATTTAATAATTGAGAAAGATTCTACCACAGTCTTGCATCTTTGAACAACTTATATTAAAGGATATTGCTCTTTGTAGGAAAAGCTCTCCCATATTTCCTACCACATGAGTGTAGTTTCATAATATATTCCTTCATAAGTTAAAGGAGTTCAACTTTTTATTATCATAAATCTCACCCCAAAATGTTTCCCAATTGGCAATTTTCAATCGTGCCATCTATCTGTGGTCTTCAAATTTCTGCACCCCAGTTCCCATAATATATAATAATCACATTGCAACTCCTGGAGAGTGTCCCTGTTCATACCATGACTAAGCCAGCTGGCTCTGTCATTGCTTTTAATGTGGGCTTCAATAGAATTAATTCAAAGGCTGTATTTTATTAGCCAGATTCCTTTTGATTTCATTATGGAAGGTTGTTGTTTCAAATGGTAATTTAAAAGAAATTGTAATAGCAAATTAATGGACTTATCCAGGGAATCTTGTATCCCAACCAAATGCTATCCCATCCAGTACTTTCAAAAATTAATCACTATTTAACTGTCAGCCATTTTTATCTCAGATCCTCAAATCCTAACAATTTCAGGA
>JANHZU010004179.1:295163-316954 GCA_032468055.1 Acrochordus granulatus | reverse complement strand
AAGGAAGGAAGGAAGGAAGGAAGGAAGGAAGGAAGGAAGGAAGGAAGGAAGGAAGGAAGGAAGGAAGGAAGGAAACATAGGCTTTACTCCTCAGTTCTTTTTATACAATGCAAAATCTAGGTGTCTCCGAAATCCCCACAGCGATATATTGGCCACAATTTTAAAATCAAATGGGCGTTGAAAAAATCCCAGAAGCCCTCCATAAGACTGCAATACAAGGGCTGCACAAATAAGAACGGCCATGAGATGGCAGCAACGAAATACAGAAAACTTCAACTCTCTGTGCCCAACTCTTGTTTGCAGGGACCTCTTTGTCCAGTTCTCGTAGACCAAGATCTTGAAATCTTCTGAAAGAAGCCTTCAGGGATAATGCCACTAGTTTGGTTCTTTTAGCAAATGCAGCCCCAAGCGTCTGCATTCACCTCACTCACTCCATCAAAAATTAGCCTACATTTGCTTAGCGAAGTCCATCTGCTAGCTTCTAATATCATGACTCTGAAAACGAAATTAATGAAATAAAAGTTGTTGTAGAATAACTGATAAATTTACAAGGTGGGCGATATGGAGATGTACTGACTCCTTGTTAACTCACGAGATGAAGATCATCTAAGTCTTGAGGACAAAAGAGCAAGTCTGGAGGAGCCGAGGGAATGTTGCTAATATTTAAGCATGGGCTGGATCAAGGAGGCATCTTCCTGCGCTCTTTCTATGAAACTGAGCAGGAGCCAAAGACGGACAGAAACCAGTTTCTCTTTCACTGCTTTGCCACTGGGCAGAGAATCTCTCTTTTTGTCCATTTCACTCATCTTGTCATGTCTTTCAAAACTATTCACTTGTGGATCTTTAACAAAGCATTCACATGGAGTTTTAGGAATCTGCTAAGGACACAAGAAGGTCTCTAAGATTTTATAAGAATCTGAAAGCACATTGGGGAGGAAATCCATTCCTTCCCTTTTTGGTGGATAGGCAAAAGCATTCTACCTCTTCCCAAAATAGGAAGACTATGAGGTCTCCTCACATACATTTCTCTCCCAAGTAAGACTTTCTGGTTTTGAGGGAGTTAGCTCTGGCAAAAGCATGTTAAGGATTAGGGTTGCCGCCTTGCTTTAATTTCCTAATGAGTTATCAATTATAATTTCTGCATGTGAAAAAGTGCCTGTCAACCACAGGAATCCCAGAGAAAAGGGAGGGGTGAAGAAGAGACTCCAGATAAGGGGTTCTGAGCCCCAGCCTCTAAAGGCTGGATGTCCCGACTTCTCTACTCGGAAGTAATCCTGATAGGAGCTGGGAATGCCAGGACTGTTCCACAGCAGTGAGGAAAGCTACCTCCCCAAAATTGCCAAGGAACTCTAACTTTTTTTCTGGCTTCCTAAGTACCAGAAAGGGCTATTGGAACCTGTCCTAGGTGGGTGTGTGGTTATTTCCAGGTCCACCCGCTGGTTTTGTGAAGGAATTGGAACATGGGTTTTCCATTGTCAAAGGATTTTATGGGGTCCATACAAATCCCTGCCCCCTTCCTTTCTCATTCAAAAAGCTGCTGAAACTTAAAAGGGATTAAGATGCTGATTGATTGTTTGATTGATTGACTGATTGAATTGGAGTTTTCTTTTCTCCCCACCATATAGATTTTCTCTGGGCAAAGTATTCCTATCCTGTTTTTTCAGGAGCACTCATTGTCACTGTAATTGAGTCCATCCATCTCTCCGCTGATCATCCTCTTCTCTTTCCTTTCACTTTTCCCAGTTTTAGAGCCTTTTCCAGAGTGCCAGGTCTTTGCATAATGTGTTTGAAGTAGGATAATTTAAGCCTGATTATTTATACCTCAAGTAAGAACTCTGGGTTAATCTGTTTGATGTTCAAGGTACTCTGGGAAAAGTTGTTCTATTTTGCAAATGGAGAATTTAGAAAGATCCTCAACGCAAAGAAAGAGAAGGGATTGGGCCAAGGTCAAGGCTCTTTATTTCATCATCAACCAGCAGAATAAAGCTTTGAAAAGTAAAACAGCAGTTATTTATTTATATATATTTGTATCCTGCCTTTATTACTTTATAAACAACTAAAGGTGGTGAATATATTTAACACACCATCTGTTTTCTCCACAGCTGCAGTCCTGAGTGTTGGGCTGAGAGACAGTGATTGGCCTAAATTCACTCACTTGGCTTTTATGCCTAAGGCAGGATTAGAATTTATGACCTTCCGTTTCTAGTCTGTTACCCCTACCACTAGATCAAACTAACTCTCATTGAAGTAATAGTATAATTTACATACTATAGGAATTCACTGTTTGATTGCTAATCATAAAATGTTTGTTTGCTAACAATGACTGAAAATGTAAATTTAAGATTTTCAACACAAAAGAGGATATAGCGAAAATTTATAAAATTTGAGTAATACAACCTGGCATCATCTTCCTAAGGTTAAACCTCTATATTTAAGCACAGTGTGAAATATGGACCAGTAAATTGCAAATAAAACAGCCTTCCATAACCTTTTCTTTTCTGACAAGGTTGGAAGAGGAGCTGCACTGCCTTGGAGTAGTTTTGGGAGCTATAGTCTCAACCTGAACTGAATTATAGCATAATTTGATTCTGGATTAGTGGATACATTGTATTTTGTTCATTTACAGTATTGTGTAGTATTAAGGTTTGGGGTGGTACCAGAAAGCCAACTAGATTAAAATCCAACCTACCTTCCTGGCTTATTGTGAGGAAAATGGGAGGAGGGACGTCACCTTGAGCTTCTGAAGAAAAGATGGGACAAATAAAGAAGTGATCCCTCATTAATAGAAACTGACCCTAAAACTACTCAGGCTCCAGATATGTGGTCACAAGCTCAGTCATGCTCATTTTGGCTGATGACACTGAAAACTGGGGAAACTAGATGTAACTTAGCAGCTAGGACAGTGCTATATAGGAAGTCAATCAACTGCAATTTATTCACAAGTTGTAGTTAAACTGTTAAATGTGTGAATTAAAATTACATTCACATAATTCATCCTAATTTAAATGTTCCTTAATCCCATTGTTTTAAACAGGAAATAAAGTGCCTGCATAAGGCTGCAAAATTGTGCTGAGAGCGTTTGTATAAATACACTACTGAAATCAAGAGGACTTAAAAGTGCTTGACTTAAACGTACATGTTCTTCTTGTTCTATATTTTGACATTTTTGCTGAAATTATTGAGGTCTGGATCCGGATGAGGCTGTCCAGAGGTGGAGTGAAGGTTAATGTATGATTATTCAAAAGTTAAGTCCTCTTTTCTCCAGTGGGGCTGCTTCCTGAATGTATGTTTATAGAATGGTGCAGTGAAATATATTTCAAAAGCTGCTTTTCAAAGAAACCCAAACTATATAAAAGCTGTGGTTTTTACAAAGTAACTTGGAAAGAAGACTTAATTTCTATTGCAATTTACTCCAAGTGAGCCCCAAGATGACAGACAGATTGAATCTGGACTCTTAATGCTTAGTATACTGATGAGTATCATTTTCAAATACAATGTAATATAATGGGAATGAGCAATAATTTAATTTTATTTCCTTTGCAGTCACAGAGCATTGAAATTTATAGGACATGCCTTGGCCAAAAAAAAACATTGTACATTTTTCCCCTAGTATATGGATCTTTAATATCAATCGTAGAATGGACACAGTAGTTACCCTGAAATACTATAAATGCTATAAACTAAACAAACAGGGTAATGTGGCATCATTAAAGTTAACACATTTATTATGGTTACTGGAATCAATCACATAATTCATTTGGATAAGATTTTTGCCATAACATTTTTTTTACTTGGTGGTTTTACAGCAATCACAGCAGCAGCACAATGACTATATCACTGGAAATGAATTAAAAAAAATCAAGCAAAGACACTGCTCTAAACCTATTCAATTGAATCTCTGGTCTCATTTATTCACTGGTTTTTGTTTGAGAACACAGTCTGCTTTCACAGCAATTTCACTCCCATTTTATTCCTCCCTTAACAGTCCTATGAAACACATTCGGCTGAGATAGAAAAATTGGCCCAAAATCAATGAGCTTCCATAGTTGATGGTAGACTTCAAGTTTCCTTTTTTCCTTCAAGTTTCCCCAAGCCTGGTCATATACCTCCCCACTAGATTGCATCAGAACTGATACTTATTTATGCTTAACTTACTTGACCATTCCATTTGAAGAGAATTTTCTATATAAAAATACATAAAAATTCTGCCCTATATCAAATCTGAGTAATATTTATCCATGATGAAAAATGAATCACAGTCATTTTCATAAAGTTCATTATTTTATCTTCTGTTCTTAACAGCTAAGAACTTGGACTTGAGTTGAAAAATGAAACTATTTACTTTTGCTTTATGTGTTATATTTTTTGCTTTAATGTGTTATATGTATTCATACAAGGATCTCTAATGTGAGATCTAGCCAAATGCATTGCATAATATAGCACAGCCTAGAAATCTAAGAAAAGTCATGATGACTTCACATGTATCATTTCATAAGTGGTTTTCACTTTCAGGATTTCTTGGTTGCAGTCCTGTATAACCCTTACCTGTTACATTTCATGGTTCTAATGTGTAACACAACTAAGATTTCAGGGAAAAATCCACTTGGAATATTGCGTAATCATACCTTGATCACACAACTCTTTCCTTTTATTTGCAAATAAATCTCCAAATAAAATATGTGCAAACCATTATAATATATATGAAAGAGTCTCAAATTGTCATGAGATGTGCCATTTTCCTTCTTAAGCTAACATTGTATCATCAGTATCAAGATGTGTTAGATTTGGAAGGTTCTGACATCTCTCATTGTGGTGCTGAAGTCAGATGATCTGTTGAGAGTGTGAGAAAAGATATATGCCAACAGATGCAAACACAGGCTCTCTCTAGAGAAGACTATTTTACTTAGAGAAGAAGGATGACATGTTTTATTTTTGCTATTGTATTTTCACCATAGGCTGAAATATATCTTTATCTTAAAATGCAAAGTCCTGTTTTCCCTCATTGTAGCATTCAGATAATAATGAGAGAAGTGCCTATATTTCTCTATAGTGCCTGTATTTGTTCACTTTAATCACCAACAACTAATCAGATTCAGATACTTTATTGGCCAAGCATGGTTAGACATGCAAGGAATTTGACTTTGATACATCAGTTTTCAGTACACTTGCAAGACAAGAGTAAATAAAATAATAACATAACAATAAATAAAGTTTACATCCAAATTGTGCAGCCAGTAGAATGGGAATATCATAAAGTGTAGAATTAGAACCACTATCTACTAATAAGTATGGATACACCTTAGGTAGTACTTCTGGGTTAATTTAGTATTCTTTGCACTTTGTGTCCTATCATATGGCATGAGTCAAGTATTCAGATGAATGATGGCACGGATAAAAACTATCCCTGTGTCTGGTTGTTTTGGTCTGCAATATCTTATAGCACTCTCCAGAGGGAAGAAGTTCAAACAAGTTATGACCAGCATGAGAGGGGTCTGCAAATATCTTCTCTATCCTTTTTTGACCTGTTTTTGATTCTGTTACCAAGGATACAGACTAATCATAAAGGGGCATGCCTCCCTTCTCTTGGGGACTTTTTCCACTTAGTGTCTTCCTATATGTCTCTTTAATTGACTTAAGTTTGTCCTAAGAAACTCTCTTGATACTTCAATAATATATCCATCTTGTTTCCATCTTCCACTTTAGTTTTTCTGTTAAAGATCCCTAATGCTAATTTCCTAAAGTGATTCCTGTACAGTGCTCAAACGTTTGAAAGCCAGTTAAAAACTTTTTGCCTACTGCTTCTTACTACTAATCCCAGAATGAACTGAGCAGAGTCATTCATTCAATCATTCATTCATTTGATTTTAAAGCATTCTATGCTTGGCCAGAAATAATCCAGGATCCAAGATTCTGAAGCAGAATTCACTGATGTCTTCAGATCTAAGAACTGCAAAGCCAAGGCATCATTGATGGAAGAGAAAAAAGTGAAAGCGGAAGTGATAATAAAGTATCATCTGTGGATGATCTTCAACATTCCCCTACTAAAATTGTTTTTATTTTTTTGCAGACATGCTAATTCTTAAAAAGAGACCATATTAACAATAGAGGATCTGAATATTTGTAGTCATAGTTATTCTAAGCTTGGTTTATTCAATTAGCTAGCAAATATGTCAGACTAAGGTGGATGGCTAGTTTAGCATGTAGCATGAAACATCATCAGGCCCTAATATATAAGTAAATTTTCTTTCAAGATGCCCTGTTTTGCTAGCAAGGTTTGGGGTGGGTGGGGTGGACAGTCATCTGGCATCTCTTAGCTTTTCCCACTCAATCCCAACATAAGGTCAAAAATCAGGCTTTTTCATAGTTCAAATCCTTTCCAAACCTCCTCTCCTTCACTTAGTTAGGTACATAATCCATACCCAAGTTGGCTGGGGGAAGCTGCTAGACAAGACACTTGGATATCAGATTTATTTACTGCCATTAAATCTCATGGGTCACAACAAGCAATACTCTCCACATCTTCTCAGGAATAACTCCAACTGAAATGAATGGCCTGTACTTTATTTTGCAGCAGGTGGCTTGGAAGCTATATAGAATCAGATTGCTTGGTACACAGATATGAAACTAGGAGGAAATACCATAAATATAGACTAGATTGCAATATAAAGAAGCATTCTGGAATGAAAGTAATGGCAAGATTCCATGAAATCATCAGAAGTTGAATATTAGCAGGTTTAGTAGTACAACTTTCAGGACAAAAAAAGTTAGCAGCAGAGCCAATATATTGGCACCCAGCCAATCTCAATCTGTCAAAAAATTAAAAAGGAAAATCCACCACCAGCAGGTTAAAAGCAAGACTTTAATATAGGTAATCAAACCTCTTTGCTTTTAACTTTTTGTACCTTTTTTCTCTCCCCTTTCTGCTTCATTGTTATATCTCAACAGTACTAAAGGCTATTAGATTTAATATGATTTCATAAGTAGTTTTTTGGAAGTTTCAGCAGAAGACTACTGAAGATTCAGTAGAAGAGTCTACAGAGACTCTTTGTCTAAATTGAATTTTGTAATACTTGTTGAAATGCTATGAAAAGGCAGTTCTACACTTTTGCAAGACTTTAAGAACTATCCAATCTTCTTGGCTGACATGGCACATACCTTTTCAAATCATACTGAAAGCACAAACAACTGAACAAAATTATGTTTTTGGTGGAATTTACACAACACACTAAAACAAGGTTTCCTTGTTGAATATACCAGTCACTAATACATAATAAGCCCAGGTTTACAAGACACAATGGCTAGATTCACAGAACATAATTCAATAAATGTTCCTTTGAGTTGGACAATATGAAACTCTTCAAGAGGATTTTGGACACAACTGTGGTACATTTACCTGTAAAGGGATACAGTTCATAATCAATGAAAGATATTTCTTTTAGGACTGACCAAAGTTAAATGTTGAAAAAGAAAAGAAGCACTTTTCTTTCTCTGCTTTTTAAATCAATGAATCAGAGACACAACTCTGTTCTTGCTTTTTTTAAATTGAGGAAGAGATTTGAATACTATAGGCACATTATCTTAGGAACATTGACTGACTCTAGTAAGAATATACACTCCTTGAACTGAATTGTCATTCCTCAGAAGTGCTATTCACTCCATTAATATTTTTTTAATTTATTTATTTTTTAGGAAAATTTATGTGGCCATTCAACTCTTTCACAGTGACACCAAGCAGATTACAAATATACATTTTTAAGAGATAATATTCATCCTATTACTAGAAAATAACTTGTTTCTAGTAAACTAGTGTAAGATTTGTTTGATAAGTTTGGTTTATGCAACTGAAATAATTTCTTTCAGTTTTTGAAACTCGGTAAGTGCTGAACAAAAAATTGATTAATTAGTAGAGAAAGCTTTTGCAGTACTATAGCAAGATTTGTGTACTATAAAATATTAAGAAAAATGAGGCAGGCATTTTCATGGAAGTACACCATGCACAAAATTTATATCAAACTAAATGGCTTTGACTGATCAGGACTGGCATCCTATATTCACTTAAGTGGAAGTGAATCCCTCTGAACTCAGTGGAGTTTACCTCAGTACGGAAGACATAGGACTGTTGTAACTGGTTAAGGAAAAAAACTCAACTTGAAGTGCTTAGCAAAGATGGACATTCTTTCCAATTAAATAGACTTTTTTTTAAAAAAAATAAACACCAGTATTAAGTTCATTAAATGGGAAGCTAATCCTATTGACTTCAAAGAGATTTATTCTCAATAAATACAGTGTAATAGTTTCAAATGCCATACTAAAAGCTCTTCCTTAAAAGCATTTGTCCTAAGCAGCATTTCCAGTTTGATTACAATTAAGTTACTCTATTAATCTACATATCCCAATAATTAATTGAAAACATTCTTGGAAGTGAAGAGTTCTCCTTAAAACAATTGCCCTTTAGGCATCTTTTAAAATAAGTAATTGATTATTCCCTCTGTTCTGTAGCCCTTTATAGAATCCTATGACAGTCTGATTTCCTAAAGTGGAAACAGGGCATTCATTTGAGGCAGGGGTGCTTGTGTGAGTGATTTTAACCTGCTCCACCTTGAAGTGACCTGCCAAATGCACTTTCTTATTTTATAGACATCTGGGAATTCCATACATGCCTTAAATGCAAATTACACACCTTCTTCAAAGGACACATGCTTTGATTTGCCAAGACTGTTTAAATCCAAACTCTGAAAGAAAGTCCTGGAAGCAGAGAAGGTGAAAGAAATTTACACAACACACTAAACCATGGTCTTAAAAAGCAGGTAAAGAGTCCTGTGTGGTTGTAATTAGTCCTTACATTGCTGAGTAAATGAATCTATTCAGCTCGCATTTACCTTAATCTCTTCTTTCTCAAGGAAACACACAGAAAATGGATCAGGGTACAATCCTATAGACAATAACTCGGGCAAGTATACATAAGATTGCAGAAAAAGTTATGCCATCCTATACACAATCAAATTAACCACTGAATATATACAACAAATGCAATTTGTTGAAACTGAAAAAATTTCCATGAAACACATTAAAAATAAAGAGGTAATAAAAAGGAATCAACAAAGTTGTGAGAAATGAAGGTTTAGGAGCAGAAGAGAACTATTGCTCAGCACCCTTAGCACACTTCTGAGGTTCTCTCCAGAGGTTATTTTGGGGATACTTCTTAATAGGTCAATTGGCATATTAGAAACATCATGACCCTAAACAGAATTGATTGTGGGGATTTTAACAACATTTATTTCTGCAAGGCTAGGAGGAGCCAGAAATCAAGAACCCAACACTTACTTGGCTTACAGACAACAGATGTGACTGTGCAGATGTCAAGTCTCCTTTAGACTTAACCAATGCGGCCAATAGAGAGGGATGGCCAGAGCTGCAGTCCAATATTTAGAGGTCACTCAGAGGTTTCTCAAGCAGCTCCTGAAGAGAGGGAAAATCCTTGCTACTTCCAACTGAGCAGACAATATTATTACATATCCAGACTGTACCTCACTAGAATTAGGTTTGGATTACCTCAAAAGGTAAGCTTCTGTGATCCACCTCTGAATTAAGGCAGCTTGTTTTGGTGTACTTTTTCCTGGGCAGTTTACCATCCAGAAATTAAACCTCACACTTTACTCATATTTACTTGGAAATATAGTTCTTTAAGTGATGGAGTTTTTTAAAATTATACTCTCTCTTTAAATTCTACATTGGGTTCAGATATATGTCCTCAAATCCCCCCCCCCATTTTCTTTGGTTTTGGTTTAAGTACGGTTCCTGGAAGAAAATGTTTGCCATAATTCTGAAATTAATGAAAATGCAGCTGATTCTAAAGTAGGTTTACTTGCAAACAAATCCACAAAAATCAAAAATATTTATTCTTAGTAACTTTATATATTGTTAAGGAAGGATGTTTCCCCAGAAATAACTTCACGAATACACAGATCCACAGTAACTGCGGTATAATCAACTACCAGTCCTTAAATTTACATACAGGCTGCATAAGTTATGCAGTATTATGATAGCAATGCTTCCAACAAAGGTGGTTTGACCACAAGACATTCCAGGAATAACAGCCATTTTGATTTTGTGGGATTCTGCAACTTTAATTTTGCTCAGAAGAGCATTTTGAGAATAGCATGCCTTCCTGCATGTGTTGCCGGTCCGGGCTGCTGCCCAACCCCTTGAGATCCAGGTAAGTTCCCATGAAAAGAAGGAAGCAGCTTTCAGGCGTTATAAGTTTGGAATTACAGCATGTTTTGAGAAGCAGTTGACTGAGTGCTTCCCTGGGAGGTTGCACGAATTCTCAGGGAAGTTACTCCGCAGTGAGCCTGCCGAGATCGCCCTACAACCTTTTCTTCTGCATCGCTTAGGCAAAATCCCTGCATTACGCCATCCTTGAGTGGTCCTTCCCTTCATCCGTTTCTCTCAAGGGTACCGAATCCTAGTCCGATTTCCCTCATGTTTCAGTTTGTTTTTTCACCTTTTAAAAAAGACATTAAAACATTTCAGGGAGAAACCGCCTGACATCACGAGAACCAGGACAAATGCTCACTTTGAAGGATGCCTGGGCAGGACTTCAAATAAAACCGTATGCCTGAGAAGAATTTGATACTGAACTCGGGAAAATAACTAGTTCGGCCTTTGCCAAACCATGGAATGTGCAAGAAAACTCCACGGGCTCGCCAAGTTCCAACCCGGGTTTCTCCGGCGGCTGTTCACCCTCCACCTCCCCGATTAGATGAGGAACCCAACCCGCTCAGGCAGGGAGGCCTCACGCCACTTTGAAGCTCATTGGCACAAGAAATGTCCCTGGAGACCTTGTGAGATGAACAGAAGAATATAGCTTTCAGAATGCCTTGGGTCGCTTTCAAGGGTTCTGGTGGATCCAGGCAAGGACTTTTTGCTTCTCATCCCAGCATCCGCCTCTGCTGAGAATTGAAGGAGGGAAGTTGCAGGCAGCAGTCTTGAAAGACAGCTGACACTTTGTCAGCTAGGTTTCCAGACAGAACTCCGAGAGCGGGCTGAGGTCCACGAAAGTTCTTTTGATGGTTTTCAAAGAGGCGTGTGAAGCTGCTTGCGTGGCTGCTCTTCTCTTCCTCATCAGGGCTGTACAGGAGCTTTGAACTACAGTGGTCATCCTGCCCAGCACAGCCCGGCCTCGGGTGATTTTTAGAGTTTTAAGAGAGTGCCAGATGGGGAAGGTTGCCTCTCCTTCTGGTCTGACCAGTCTATCTTTAAAGTTCCCTATTTTCTCTTTGATCTTTCCAAACACTCCTAAAGATTGGATTTTTAAAGCTCTTAAGGACAAGGGAGGAGAATGAGCAGCTTCAAAATTTATGCTACTGGTTATCTGAGCAGTCACTGCAGTTCACAAGATCAAATTGGAAAGAGGAAAAAAGGTGTCAGTCCATTTATATGCAGGTCTCCTTCAAAATTATCCCTCTGAATTCAGTGAGATACAGATAACCAGGCATAAAATTGTGAGATTCCTTCTGAGATGATTGTATTCATTGGCTTCAAAGAAACTGGGATTGATGGTGGGCTAGCCTCATCGCAATCATCCAATGCTGTTTAGAAATAGCTTTCTCAAGATGGATCCTAGTGACCTTAGCTCGTGGACAAACTGTTAGTCTTCTTGCCAAGAATAGGAAGTGATTTCCTTTTACTTTTTTCTGGGATGTTTTTACCACTGGAATTCCTTGGAGGTGTCCTCTTCAAATGGTAATCAAACCCAATCCTGCTTAGTTTCCCAATTCAAACAAGTTCAACCAGGTGCTGCTTGGACCTGAAACAAAACCTACTACTGATTGTAGGCATTTCCCACCATCAGTTGTTTCTCTTTCATTTCAGCTGCAAATCAAAACAAGCTGCTTTGGCTGTTCCTTCCTACTAAACCATTTGTTTAGCTAAGAATGCAAGGCAGACATCCTATTTAGCATCCACACTACAGATCTAATTTGTATACATATATACATTTCAGTGCAATCCTAAGCATGCTTTTTTCTCAAGATCAGGCCTGCTTTGTTCAGTGGAGCTTGTTTCATAATAGATATGTTTAATATGATAACCTTAAATTATGATTAAATTTGATTGATATATAATCAAGCCTAAATTTATTTAGTGGGAAGAAATCCACCTAAATTCAAAGAGACACACAACTGTAAATGAGTTTGTTTGTTTAGAAGTATGCTGGGTAGATTTAATATGACTTAATTTTAAAAAGAGGTAACAACACTGACATACAAGGATCAACTCTGCCTTTTTGTTTTGAAGTATATCTCTTTAGTTGAATATGAATACTCTTTTCAAAGAATTAGATTAAAATATATTTGTCTGTACTTCTAATGAGTTAGAAATACCATTTAGGTGAATATTGCAATTATTATGATAATTACAACAGCAGGAGCAATCCAAGAGAGAGCAAGAAATATAATTTGGTGTCCTATATTACCATATTGCCTAGAAAATGATCTTGTTTGGGTCTCTGGGTTCACATTTGAATGTTTCCCTTATTTATCTTGTCTTAAACAGTTCAACTTTAGGAAACCAAAGCACTATCTTCACTTTTTCTTGATGATGCACACTGTCCAAATATATTTGTTCTTTCTAAGCTGGCAAAAAGTTTGGCTTCAATTTCCAAAGTATCTCGCTAATTCACTTTAATACACCCAGATTCTGCTGCTTCAAACGTGTATAATGCATGTGTTTTTGCACGCAAAAATATACACACATACATACAAAGCTGATTAAGTAGCTTAAGCCAGCCCAGAGTTGTTAATAGGTAGATAAGGAAAGACAAACAAGCCCGACAAGAATGCCAGCGCAATCTAGGCTAAGTAAACATCACCACTCCTAAGTTTCTCCTAGACATCGCTGGATGTTAGAAAGGAGCAAATAGCAGTTACAGGCTCGGGAGCCACCAAAACTTGAAGCAGTTCGAACAGATTTCCTTCATGAACCAACACTGAAGGAACATGCCTCGAACTATTTTTGATACTGGTAGAAGTTTCCTCTAGATCTGCCAGTGCTGAGATCTAAGTAGATCAACACTGATGTTTCAGCTGCATCTCCAGCCCACATGAGCCAAAGCAAAAAGACAGGCTGATGGACAGTAGCAGGATTTTTGTTAAAGGTTTACTCAAAACAAACCCCTGACAGCTCAAGAAAGGGTGTCGAGGGACTGAAGTATGCAGCATGGACAAACTGCATGAAGTCCCATACTCTGGTTACCACTGACCCTTACTTTTATAAAGGGTCCATTAGGGTTCTGCCCTTGATTTCAGCCCCCACAAAAAAGGAATGCACCTTTGTGTCTTTAGTCTTTCGCCTACGGAACATGTGGATCGAGGGGGTTACTCAGAAATTTTCAATGGGATTTAAAGGAATTAAAGGAAAAAAATTAAAGGAATTTCTGGTGAAAGAATTGCATAAATGTGTATCCTTTCCTGTTGTAATAAGAGGAAACACACCTTCCCCATGTCAGGAAAACAGCAACAGGGATATTTATCTTTAGAAGAGGATGAAGTAGTATTGGGAATATTTCTTTGCAATTTTGGGGAAAATGAATGGGATTGGTTTTTAAATTATTTTGAGCTTACCATTGAGATCCATTTAGCCTGAACCAATCTCCTGTGCTCTGACGCTTTCCAGATGGATTCTCCCATCACTTCTACAACACGTTTTGCACTGGCTGGACATGATAGGAGCTATACTATAGACAGCATATTCTGAAGGTGCCAGTTTGAAGGCTGGGTGGTGTAAGCATTCTAAAGCTACAAAAGAGACAATTATTTCTCAAGTTATTCTTCTTCCCCAGTTATTAGTTTCCCAGTTACTAAATCATTGTGCCCACACTAGTGAAGGGCTAGTATGAAATCTACGGGGCTCTTGAGTTTTCCGTTAGAATAAACCTTACCATCCCCTTGACACTGTCTGCAAAAAACAAAAATCATTATGCACTTGAGATGTAACTGCAGATGTTCCATTTATTTAGCACTGCAACAAATCTTAACCCTGATTTCAAAGCTGAGATAGTAAGACGTTTTACATAAATGAAGATACTAAATACAGAGGGGACAGTGGCCCTTCATGAAGATAATGAAGGGGGAACCCCACATCATTTCATGCTTTTGAACCTGTCAAGCACTTGGTGTTTTGATTGAAAGAGGGTTAAAATCTGAAATCCAGAAAACCTACAAACAGAACTATAAAGCTGTCTCAATAATTAACACTCCTGTGTCTGTCAGTAACTGGTTTATTTGCACTTTTCTCCCATTTGTTTATATTCCCCTCTCTGTTCAACCATCATCCTTTATACTTCTGGGTAACTCCAGATCTATCCACTTTGGTATTATTTACCTTGAGTTTCAAATCTATTTTCCTTGGTACAGATCAAACTGTTAACGTTCTTTAACAGTTCAATTTATTTATTGCAGTAAAAATATACAATGATATTTACAAAACAATCATAAAAATAGGAATGCATTTAGACACCCGATCTATTTGCATTTTAACATGGGTCATCAATAAATAAATAGAATGTTTCATTTTTTAGCTCCCCTTTCCTTTTTTTTTTCCAGGAAGAATTCCAAACCAAAGTAAAACTAAAAAGGGACCTGAAAAGTTTTGCATAAGAGAGTTTGAGCCAGTACAGTTTTGCTACTGAAATGGTTTTGGGGCCGTGGGTGGGAGGCTCTTCCTTTCTCACTCCTTTAAAAATGGGGTTTCGTTGTTATTAGATCTGTTCATAAAAGAAGGGTGGGGGACTCCAGTACATATTTCCTTTCATGAGTGGCTCATAAGCTCTCTTGGGAATGCATGCATGCAAAAAAGAGGGGAAAGGAAATAAGGAAAAAAGTTCCAACATTCTTCGTCAAAATTGGGGGTGGGGGGGAGCCGGATCAGATTTCGATCAGAATGCAGAGATGTTTGGTAGACCATCCAGCCTTCACTCTGGATCAGCCACCTCGCTTTGGAGGGGCTCTAAGTCTCTTGCCTCAATTGCTCTCCCCACGCCCTGCTCTTTGCAACCTGGGCCAAGAACGCATCTACATTTCCAAGAAAATCCTTGGCGTTCTATTGTCTGAGAAGGGGGAGAAATAACCCCGGGAGGTGGAGTGAGGGCGAATCCAAGTGCAGAGTCTCTAGATTGTCCATTTTCATTCCTTCCCTTTGAGAACAATGTCATCTGGGAGGAAAAAGAAAGAGAGAGAGAGAGAGAAGGGTAGGGGAAGAAGAGAGGAAACAGTTACTGGAAAAAAAACATTAACTCTCTTAGAGAGGGCAAAATGAAAAGAAAAAGCTTCTTTTCGCGACCCTCGTCTTTGCTCGATTCAAGCCGAGATTTGCAAGGTTGCGTGCGGTGAGTGCGCGCGCGCGTGTGTGTCGGGGGGTGGTGGAAATTAAAGCACAAAGGAAGGCGGGGGAAAGGAACATCGGTAAGGCATGAAATCAGGAAACGCGCCGAAGGAAGCGTCACGGAGATCTCGGCGAATCTATTAAACGGGGGATACATTATCCTCCTGGAGCTTAACTAAACCCTCCCTGAAATAAACCCCTGCTGCTTTTTGGGGTAACTTGCTTCTAAGGAAGTCTGTTTTGGGAGCCCAGAATCCTTGAGTTCTCCATTTGCCTCATGGAAGCCAGCCTTACTTAACAATCTAGTGTATTGTGGGAACATGTGTAGAGGGGATGAAAATAACCCGAGTTGCTGTGAGCTCGCCCACTGGCATCCTGGATCAAGCATTTGGCCCAAGAAAGCTGAAAAAGAGCACATTGGGCTCAGAATCATACAGATAGACACGTCCATCACATGCATCTGCTGTGGAAGCTTTGGAATGGGTTTACTGGTCCTCGCGTTCTGGCGGATGGGCCCATAAAGTCATGGGCACCCATTCTTTGTACAACTTGGTGGAGTACAGCCCAGCATTCAGCCAGCTCTTCCTGTCATTGGAGGTTTTGCTAAAATGCCTCCCTCATATGGCCCTCCTCAATTCCTGTCTCTCTTTCCCAGCCAAGTTCTCTCCAATCCTCCAGAGCATCTCCAGTTAACCCTCCCAGGCTGCAATTGGTGAAGGCTTGGAGGTAGGGATAACCAAAGAGGACCTAGAGAGGAATTGGCTAATGCCTCTTTCTTACAATCTAGTGCCTTTTGGACGTTTTGGATTTCAAGGCCCCTCAGTACAGCCAAATGGGCCACTGGCTGATCTAGGAAAAGGAACAATTGGGGAAAGGCTGATCTAGTGCTTGAACCTGATAAGGTTTACTCAGGTATATGCCCATATTACTTCAGAGTTGAGCTGATACAAAAAAAGATTTCAGGGGCCTACAGGGCTTTTTCCAGTTAGTTTCCAGAAACTCCAATCAGTTACTTGTGTTTCCTTTTAAAAAATGCCTCTTTACTAGTTGATAGAGCTGATTTTTGCAGGAGCCTAATTCTTCACTCTTGTGTGTGAAGAATTGAACTTAATAGGATTTCTGAGTAAATAGGCAGAGGATCAAGCTTGAGGCTTTTTTATCTCTCTCTCTCCAACCCAGCTTTTCACACAACTTTTAATCTTTGAATTCTATGTGTTTGCTATTTAACATTAAGGCCTGATTCAACAAATTAGGCCCTGATTCAGTGGTGGTAAGCTGCAGTACAGACATCATCTTACCTGGGAATAAGACTTGTTGTGTTCAATAGGACAAAGATCATCTGCTCCTATTCTCACTTGTACTTGTAAGTTATTCTCAACAAAACAACAAAACTTGTCACTGATTAAATGAATGTACTGTTATAAGGTAATTTTATATGCATGTATTCTGGACTATGTAATAGGACTTAATTTCTAAGTTTAAAACTTGAAAGCAAAGAATGTGTGTTTGCAATGTGTGGCCCAAAACGGAATACATATTTTTTAAAAAAGGTTAATAACTTTATTCAGATATTCTGTCACTTTTATCTAAGTAAACAAAGTTCTCTGCAAGCAAAAAGACTTGACTCTGAAAAATGAGGTTCCGCGTGCCATTAAAACTAAATAAATTTGTTTTAGTTTTGAACTGATTTAACCGTCTGATCTCATGTATGCTTTATTTTTGGGACACATGATCTTGATGGAATTTTCTAGCCAGGAAAGTGTGCAAAAAAACATTAAGAGAAGAACTAAAGCTTTTAAAAAAAACTCATTTAGCTTCAGGATATCAATGCCTATTTTGAGGGCAAGGTCAGGCAAATACTGCAAGTGAAGGTCATCTTACATCCGACTGCATTCCTATCAAAGTCATGGGCCTTTTCAAGGTATAATCAATGGAAAGTAATTCTTGCTTTCAGGATTACTTTCATAATATTTTATTGTGTTTTAGATTTTGTGATGCCAAATAAAGTTTCTTCCCAAAGGGTCCCTGCATGGCCAATGTAGAAATAACCAGAAGAACTTAGGTAATACAGCTGGCTACACCGGAAAATTATCCTTTGGAATTACAGTTAGCTAAGGAAGCCCAGCAAACAAGGCTTTTAGCTTGGTCTCTTCATCCTCCACCCAAATTTTGGTAAGTCCTCTACATTCTCCACCCAAATATTAGTAAGCCAAACCCATCCTGAAATTTTCTGCTTTTCTCATGAGATGGAAAAAGAGAGCAAGAAAGAAACATGCAATCAAGTGCTCAGCTTGTTACAATCCTCCCTTCCTTCATACCACGGGATGTCCTGCAGGATTTAGAATAAATATTTCTAATGTCAGGCAGCTCCCAGGAAAATTTAGGAAAGAGATTCTTCTACACAGCTCACTTACGGATATTGGTGGACTTCACTGTGCATAAAGCAAGAAGGTGCACAAGAAATCATGCTTGGTTGTATGTAAGTGTTCTGGGGAAAATTGCAAGAAAAAGTTAACTTTTTTTTTCAAACAAATCCTGCTTCCAAGGGGAAATATTGGGACAGAAACCCTGAAATAGCTAAGTGGAAAGAACATTTCCAAAAAAAGATAAAAATGATCACTTCTGAAATCAAAGAATGAAGAAAAGGGAGAAGTTGTGCTTGGGGGGGGTAACCCAACAGCTGGATTTTAAAGAAAGCTTCTTATTGTTCCTGAATTTCTGTATGATTTTCTTCTAAAGTGAAGGGTCAAGAACTTATGTTAAAATAAAAAAGTTTTAGAATATGGGTGGAAGAAAATGAGGTGGGCAAGCCTGGGACAGACATGTGTGTGGAGTGAGAGCAAGATGACTGCTTGACCTAGAGAAACAAAACATGATCATCTGAAAACATTTCTGGAATCAAGGTACAGACTTGCTGAAGAGCTCCCCTGGTCCTCAATTCTGGTGCTCTGCTTCAAAGCTAAAATGAACTGGTAAGGTCTTCAGCTCAGTTTCCTCCAAGCAAGAGGAGGTGACACTTGGCTACTCCCTACCCCTTTATGGCACTGTTTAAGAAGAGGCTAGGCCAGGTTGGCATCCAGAGAAATTGCCAGGAGAGGACTGCAGCCACGATCCTAAGCTTCTCTGAAGTTACAGAGGATTCCTGACGACCTCCCTGATTGCCTGAGAAAGACCCCTCCCTCCTTATTTCTGCATGCTCTACAAATCAAGGGCCCCAAAGATTGAGGACCCTAGTGAGGGAAAGAAAAGTTGAAGAGGCCTGGGCAAATCTCTTGGCAAAAGGAGCCAATTATTTTCCGAGGCCTTTGAATTCCTGGGATTTCCAGGCAGGACATTCTGGGTGGCAAACTATTTGCACTTCCCAGGATAGCCAGACCTTTGGATGGCCCTAGACGGCCTTCTCATGAGGGACCAGTGGCCCCCCAGCCCAGCCTCACTCCACCGAACCCTGCGCTCTTCTTACCTAAATCTCCGGGCACCCAGGCTGCACAGGATGCTAGTGGGAGGCAGACATGGACCAGGCACCTTCCATGCGCCAAACAGAGAAGGCGTAGCTGAGGCGCTCGTGGGCCACATAGCTGCAGCTGGCCATCTTGGAGTCGAGCTCGTCGCTCTGCAGAACCTGGTAGAGGAAGTCGATATAGCGGGCGGCCAGCTTAAGCGTCTGGATCTTGCTCAACTTGTCCGATGGCAGCGTCGGGATGATCTTGCGCAGCGCCGCGAAGGCTTCGTTCAGCGACTGCGTGCGCTGCCGCTCGCGAACGTTGGCCATCACCCGCTGCGTCTGAAGCTCCTCGTAAGACTGCGGGCTGCCCCCGCCGCTGCTGCTGCCCCCGCCGCCCCCGCCGCTGCCCGACTTTTTGCCTCTTTTGCCTTGTGCTGGGCTGCACGGTTCCTCCGCCGAGCCGAGCGCCCCGCCGGTCACTCCGCCGGCACCGCCCCCGCCGACTCCTGCGGCAGTCCTACGGCTCGAGCGCCTCTTGCGTCCCCCTCGCTTGCCAGCACCTTGGAGCTGCTGCTGCTGTTGCTGGCGGTCGGGCTCCTCTTCGCTATTGCTCAAACTGTCGTCGGCGGGCGAGACTGGAGAGTTGGAGTCGTCCTGCTGCTGCATCATCTCGGGGGCCAACCCGCGGCGCACCGAGCGGCCCTTTGGAAGGGGCGAGGGGGGCGGGGGAGATGCCTAGCCAGCCAGCTCCTCCCGGCTGAATCCCTGGCCTGCAAAAGGAGGAGAAGAGGCGGATGGCAGCAACGCAGCGGTGGCAGCAGCGATCAGGGATTGATGGGGAGGACCTCAGTTGGATGGGAGGGGGGAGGCCATGGGGAGCCGAAAAGAAAGGCAGCTGAGGAGAGAGAATTTCTCTGGCGCTGTCAGCTCCCCTCCCAAGGGCTCCTCGGAGCTGGCTGGGAATTGGGCGAGAGTTGCAGCCTGGGACGCTCTTATAGCTCCTGCTGGCGGAAAGTTTGGGGGCAGCAGTGTCATTGGCTTGACGTGGAGAAGGAGGGACTTTGCCGAGTCTGAGGCGAAAGTTTCCGTTTCCCCCTCCCCTCCTCTCCTCTGTCTTTCCCAGACCGTTAGACAGAGAACGGAGGGAGTCCCTTCCCCAAACCGCCGGCTGCTCTCAGTGGTTGCAGGAGTTTAACAGATACTCCCTTCCCCTCCCCCTCCCTAGAACACCAATGTTTGAAAGGCTTAGGACGAGCCCCCGATTCCTCCTCTCATCCTCTCCTGGGATCCGCAAACTTTTTCCTTTCGGTAAGATCCGCTTAAGCACTTCCTTGAAAGCCATCTCAGCTCCATAAAATCAAGAGACATTGCGCTCCATCCCGTCGTCATCTACTTGGAAGGAGGGCCGATTTATGACAGAAGTTTTACTTCCGAGTCATTCCTATCTGAATGTGCGATGCGGGTCGATTTAGGGTTGTCGGAATCGGTTGTCTTCACTCTCCATCCAGTTCTGAAGAAGATACTGTCCAGCATTTGGGCTGATGTACATCTTGAGGCTGGAACCCCATCACAATCTAACCAATTCTATCCATCGCCTGCGGTCAAAGTCTTCGAAAACGTTAACTTGCGATCCTAAATAAGCGCAGTTTTCCTCATTGAAATCAAATGATAGCCACGCATTTTACTTTCCAGTGAAGAGTCCTTGTATCTATAGATGTCAGTGAGTCCAGCAAAACAATATAATAAAACTTCCACTCCACTTGAGTCCTCAATTACAATTAGAATGTGAATCCCTTTTGGAGAGGGATACCGCTTCCGTTAGGAATTAATTCCAAGAAAATCAAAGGGTACAATAATTTCATGTTCAGAATATGAATTAATTCCTGGCCTCGTTACATTCCAGGGAGAGTGCTCAAATGCGTGCGGGATTGAGCTTCGGAGACAGACTCTGACTGGATCCTCTCAGCCGCGCCCAGGGAATTCGATTCTGATATCTTGGCCACGGCTTCCCTTCAGCGGTTTGGAAAAGAGATGTGTGTTTTCCAGATTGGCCCCTCAGCTTAGCTGCTTCTCTAAGAGCCCCATGCCCGTTTCGGGCAGTCCGCCCAAACATTGATCCCACGCAATTCTTGGACATCGGATCAGCGATTGACTGATGTCATGGAGGGATCGCGGAAAGTGGAAAAAGAGAGAGGTGCAGTCTTACGATCTGTCAGAAATCAGGATAAATACGCCGTCTAGCTTCATTTGGTGACTTATAAAGGCAGAGATCTCGGCTAATGTTCATCAGATACCACGTTTCTTGGCGCTCCAAAATACAATTGCTCCTCGCCAGCCGGTAAGCAAAAGAAGAGGACCGAAGAAATCTTGTAACTTCTCTGCTTCTGAACTCGCCAGGGAAGAGAATGCGCCCTTTTCTAAAGATATCTCGGAGAATCCACAAACTGGAGCTGGCATTACCTTTCATATTCTGTTTGGGTTACATCCTTCCGCAGCAGAAAGGACTGTGAAAGAGTCCTCCAGAAAGGACTCTTCTCCGAAATAAATTGGATCAGGACCCCTCTATGGGGAAATAATAGTAGGGGACTTTAAAAGATGTTTAGCTTGTGAAATAAACCTTTGCCATCTTTCTATCGTAATGTATCTTCACCTCTGCTTTCTCAAGTATCTTCATCTCTGTTTTGGTTTATCGATAACTTTGCGTTAAAAAGGAAGATCTTGGCGTGCTGAAGATGATTAGAAGCGGATGCTTCCAGCCACCGAGAGTACCCAATCTTCTGCGTCCTTCAGTGAATCAATACGGCTGAACATTACAACACAAAAATTCGAACAAAACCAGTGTGATGGTGCTCTTATTGTTTTGTCTTTCTAAAACTCAGAAACTTTTTATATTGCAATGCACAGAGATTGCGTGTGGGGAGAAAGTCTGTCACTTAAAAAGAAACAGCTAGAGTATCCAGTTCAA
>JANHZU010004179.1:205807-221667 GCA_032468055.1 Acrochordus granulatus | reverse complement strand
GCTCTCATCTTCATTAGAGCACACAAGCCCCCCAACCACAGCAAGGTGGTGCCTCACTTGGGGGATTTTGAATATATATTTTCTGTAATCAAAGTTGTCATTTGAAATATTTTGATTTAACTTTAAGAATTGTCTCTTTTCCAAGGAAATATAAGGAAGAGGGAAATATAAAACAAACAAACAGTGAGGAGAATATTTGGTCAGTCTTTCTGCTTATCAGTTCTTGCTATTGGTTCATTCCATATTATTCTGGGACTACTGCAGCAGCAACAATGGTGGCAGTAGCAGTAATGAGCCAGCACCCCCAGCTAGGACAGAAATGAGCAAGCTACAGCTGACCTTATAACATCAGCAACCCCAAGGGGTGTATCCAAGGCAGAAACTTGAGGACTTAAATGTGAAATTGATGGGTGCAGAATCTCAAGATCTCTGCAGCAATTCAGAGTTGAGTCCTGGGGATGAGCTTGGAGGGACTGGGGCATTATGATTGATTGCAGTCCCCCACCCTGGATGAGAATTGGGTCAAATGACATTTGAATGAGCTTCAAGATGGCCGGTGAGCATGGGGATGTGTTAGAATGTATTGGGGGACTTATGGGGTGGCACCTTGTTGGTGTTAAGAGCAAAAGCTATAGTGTCAGGAGGCTTTTCCCACTTTCACACTTATTGGGTGCTTGTGAGTAACAGGATGGTGAATTTTTCGGCTTCTAGGGAATGGAGATTAGGGTGGGGGGGAAGAAGATCACCTTGGGGAATTTTGGGCAGGACAGATTATTCATGACAGTCAGGAAGGCATCTCAATGTTCAGTATCGGGTCATGTTCCGGTCATCTGAGCTCATTCCAGTTCTAGGATAGCAGACGTTCAGAGGCCCTGACTGCTACTGGCAAAAACGAGTAAATAATGAAGCTCCCTTATTTGTAATCTAATTAGGGAAGAGCAGAGTGACCTGGCATGCGTTCCCAAGAACTGGCTGACACCAAAGGAAGGAGTTCCTTTTTTGGAGATGTGTCTGGCTGGGTTTAGAGTTTGGCACCAGCTGAGACCTCAGGGAAGGCAATGTAGGAAGTGTCATTTGGGAATCTCTTTTGGAGCCGTGCTCTGCTTATATCTGGTTGTGGGACCCTTTCTGAAGCTAGCACTGTTGCTTCTGTACAGTCTTCCCATGCATAGTTTTGGGAAGCTTTCTCCCATTTTCACATTTCTTGGGTGCTTGTAAGTATATGAGTACTCACAGCCTGAGCTGCTGGAGATCATCTTGGGATTGGTGATGGAGTTCCCAAGACATTTGGTCCTGGGAGATTTCAATCTGCCATATCTGGGTTTTGCCTCAGAAGCAAACCAAGAGTTCATGGCTACCATGAGGCCATGAGCCTATTCCAGAACACTAGTCACATGGCAGATATGATTTTCTTATTGGAGCAATGGCAAAATGATCTGGTGGGGGATGTGACAGTATCCGCTCTGTCATAATCTTACCTGACCTTGGTATCTGTGAGATACTCTAATGCTATTCCTGTTTGAAGGGAGGTCAGGCCAATTTGAATGGTCAGCCCCCACAACTGATTAACCCAAATGGTTTCCTAAGGGAACTAGGGGATATCCTGGAGGCCTTCCTGCATAGTCCTGCCAAAGCCATGGCCACAGCCTAGAATCAAAGGTGGTCCTTTAGACAGGATAATGCTCATGTGGCTTTCTTGATCCTCCATACCTATCACTCCCCATGGTTCAGTGAGCAGCTATGGGCGTTGTAAAGATCCATGAGACACCTGGAGTGCTTCTGGAGGAAGACAAAGAGCAAATCTGACCAAACCCAAGTTAGAGTTGCTATTAAGGCCTACATTGTGGCAATAATAGTGGCAAAGAATCACTACATCTCCATTCTTACTATGATTGCAGAGCGTTGCCTGGCAGCCTGTTTAAAATTACCCTCCTAGCTCCCTCCTAGGATGGGGGGCTCAGAAGACCATCTTAGGGCCAAGCTGAGGAATTTGTGAAACACCTGGAGGACAAAGTAGCTTGGATCTGCTCCCAGTTGGATCTCCATAGAGCAGGTCCAAGAGAAATGCCTGGTGAGGGGGTCTTACCTGGTGATCTGGGAATGGTTAGATCCTCTTAGACCTGAGGAATTGGGCAGGGTCCTCAAGTCAACCTCCTGTCAGTTAGATCCTTGTCCCTCCTGGTTGGTGAAAGTCCTGGGTCAGGGACTTTCAAGTGGGTACAAACAGTGACTTCACTGCATGAGGGGACATTTCAGGGACCTTTTAGGGAGGCCCTGATATGCCCCCTTCTTAAAAAGTCATCCCTTGACAACACCTGCCTGGACAATTTTTGTCCAGTCTTCCATCTCCTCTTTTTAGGGAAGGTTGTAGAGAAGTGGTTGCTGGCAGCTTCAGAGGACCCTGGATAAAATAGATTATTAGACCCTTTTCATGATAGTTTCAGGCCTGGTTATGGGACAGAAACAATATTGGCCACACTTGTGGATGATCTCTGGCAAGAGCAGGATGAGGGTAGTCCATCCAACCTAACTCTACCTGATCTCTTGGCAGCCTTAGTATCCTCTGGGCTGGGCAGCACAATTTTGCACTGGTTCAACTCCTTCCTTTATGGCTGGTCCCAGACAGTTTTAATAAGGTAATAAGGGGTGAGAATGGCTACTCCTTTGTGGTGTTCCCCGGGGATCAGCACTCTCTCCATTCCTTCTTAACATCTACATGAAGCCACTAGGTGAGATCATCTATCTTACATGGGATAAGTAACTCTTACATCAGTACACTAATGTTACACAACTTTATATCCCAATCCTGGGTGACCTAAATGTTGTTATGGCTGTCCTTCTGCAGTGCCTGTAGACTGTGAGGGCCTGGATGGGGGAGAAGGGGTTTGACTGAATCCTGGTAAGAATGAGTGGCTGTGGATTTGTGGACTTTGGGTTCGGGGGTTTAACATCTTTAGTTTTGGATGGAGTAGCATTGTCCCAGATAGAACCTGGGAGGTCTCTTAGACTCATTATTCCTGATTGATGAGCAGGTGGCAGTCATGGCTAGGAGGGCCTTTGCACATCTTTGTGTTGTGTGCCAATTGCACCTGTACCTGGACTAGGAGTCCATGCACTTAGTCACTCATGCCCTCGTCATCTCTCATCTGGACTATGACAATATGTTCTACATGGGGCTACCTTGAAGTGCATCTGGAAGCTACAGCTGGTACAAAGTGTAGCTTCATTGACAGTTCCTGGGGCCCAAGAATGACCCATGTAACATTGCTGTTACATGAGCTGTACTTGTTGCCAGTTTATTTCCAGGTGCAATTTAAGGTGTTCATTATAAAGCACTTCATGGCGTGGGTTCAGGTTACTTGAAGAACCATCTTTCCCCAATGGGCTCAGCTCACCCCATTCATGCCAGCACTGAAGGCATGCTACAGATCCCCTCAGCTGGGGAATTTGCAGCTGGTGGGATCCAGAAAAAAGGCCTTTTCTGCCATGGTACCCATCCTGTGAAACATCATACCACCCTAGAAAAGATCAATCCCCACCCTTTAGGCCATCTGTGGCTTTGTGAGCTGGCCTGTGATCTGGGCAGCCATGTGTCATCTGGGAAGTGGTGATTAGACTAACAACTACACCTTCATTTTATCCTCTCACTATCTTGTAAGTTCCTTTTAACTTTTATCATATTTTTTGGGTATGGTTTATTGGTTATGATGTATATATTTTTATTATTTTTATTGTAAGCCACCCAGAGTTCGTGCCTGGATGTTCAGTGAGATGGGAGGCAAATAAGTTTAATAAATAAAATAGATAAATTATCCATGTCCATTCCTCCTTTAAAACGTGGCTGCCTTGGAAATTATAGGAGAATAATAATTACAAGCTTGGAAATAAAATTACTGGCCAATTATTTAGTTCTTGAAAGGATTATAGTTAGTCCTATAATTAATGGTGTGAAGTAGTACACCATATGTACATATATATTCTGTGTCAGCATGAGAAAATGCTTCTGCAATTCTCTTTCCAGATGTTAAAATTATGTATTGTCTTCCTGGTTTTTCCCACTTCTGTATATTCAAGATTTCAAACTGTTATTTCATTTCTTATGATCTTCTGATGCATTACATTACCATCTAAAACCTGTGCTCCAAAGAACTGTAAGTATTATTTGCCAATTTGTTAAGCAGTTTTAAGGAGTGATATATATATGTATACATACTTGATTTTGAAGTGGGTCTGCACATGAGAATTTTTTAAGAAGGATACATTTTAAATAGGATTTTAATTATTTATTTACATTTTGCCTTTTATTATTTTTTATAAATAGCTCAAGGTGGGGAATATATATAATACTCCTCTCTCCTCTTATTTTCTCCACAATATCCTTGTACAGTAGGTTGGGTTGAGAAAGAATGATGACCCAAAGTCATCCAACTCACTTATATGTCTAATATAGGACTAGAACTCATTGTCTCCTAGCTCACCCTCTTAACCATTAGACCAACTGGCTAATTGACACAAATACTTTAAAAATCAGTAAAGATGATTGTCAAGCTTATGTCTATAATATTTCCTTCAAGATTATAAACAAACTCTTTAAAATAATCTCTCATTTTGGGGATAAAAAATAGTTCTTTTCTCACCAATTTAAATGCATGATTTGAAAGATTTGAAACTATTCCAAATGCTGATTGGCAAAAGACTGCTTTCTTTAAATCAGCAAAATTCCATCATGAAAAAGCTAGATTTTATTTCATATTAATTTTGATATCATTAATCTATTTTTCCCTACAAATAGGGAAAATTGCAGCATATTTAGTATTAGAACTATATACCTCCTCAATCTCCATCCAACTGATTTCATGTGGAACCCATTAAAGCAACTTTTTCAATGCCTCAGATATCTTTACAAGAGTATCTAATGGGAGGCTGACCACAAAATGCAAAAGACATGTCAATATTTCAGATTGTTTCTTTCTGTATTATTGCATCTTACAATTCAGGGTCTTTTCTAATATGCTTTGGAAAATAAATTTGATGTTCAGTAAATATTGTCTGAATAGAAGATATTAGAGGAATTCACCTTTCAAATTTATTTTGAAGAGCTTTGCATTCAAATGAAATTTGCAGGTTCAAAATGTATTAAATCAATTAAAGCAAAGAAACTGGTAGGCAAAGGATTAAAATAATCTAGCCAAAATGGGATGTAATCTTCTGAAGTCTTTAAGAATTACTGTTGGTTTTCTGGTTGTTTATTTATATGGCTGCCAATTTCACCAATGCAACTCTTGGCACAAATTAAAATACTATATTTATTGTACAGTATTGTTAGAATCAAATTCTACTATCACAAAAAAGTACTGCTTAAATGATCACCTTTTCATTAGAATTTCAAATGGCCTCAGGTAGCCTAACCCTAACCATAGGGAAACATCAAAGTAGACAGGAGATTAACAGTGCAGACAGGACATGGGTTGCAGGCAGAACTTCAAACACTTCAAGTAAGGCTAAAGTTCCTCAAGAAAAATATTGCTTCTTTTATGAAATTTGACCCTTGGATGAAAAAAGTTAATACATTTTTAACACAATTGCCTCACTATATGCTGCTTTATAACACTTCAATAAGTTCTTCACAATTTCTGTAAACATCATTGCTTCCTGTCTTTTCCTCAATGATTAAAAAGCAGTATTTGTGAGAACAGCATAGAAATACCAACACTAAAGAAATTGACTCTTCTGTTCATTATAAAATGAACAAGTCACTATATTTTATTTCAACTGAAAGCGATTTATTTATTTCATACGGCATACAATGTCAGGGATATCCACAATGAGTGGTCCTGACAAACTAGTTGCTAGTTCATTCAGAGATAATTAGTATTAATTAGTTAATTAATACTAAGAGATAATTAGTTTTAATTAATTAGTTAAATTATGTAATTCAGATAAAGACAACAATAATATACATTGTTACATGTATACTAACTTTCAATGTTAGTACATTTTTTTACATTTTAATAACTTTTTAAAAAATAATTCTAGTATCACAGTTAGGGAAAATTTTAATGGAAAATGGGTTGTTGAGTCTAGGTACAAATTGATATAGAAGTTTTGATTGAAACTTAATTTGAGCAAGTATGGAATATTTTGAAATAGCATTACAAGAAGCTACTGGATTATTGTAGAATACTTAGTCCATTGTTTTATTTTCATTATCTTCCCAACTGATGCTTCCAGATTTGTTGAATTACAATTTCCAGTCACCATGTCATTGATTATATTGCTTGTGGAATAATTTATTTATCACCAGTCCTGCCAAGATTTGAGGAATGAGGTAAATATGATCTTGTTAAAATGTATAGTCTGAATATTTGATAATCATCTTCTATCAAAGACCATGATCAGGACTATAGAAGCAACATCACTTCCCATTGTACTGTATCCTGTATCTCTGATCTGAATCTGCAAAATCCATACAGCAATGGATTACATTTTGGAAATATAACCAGGATAATTTTGGTTCTAATTTCATCTCTATTAGAGATTGGATTTTACTGGTACTCAATTCTTCTGTGACTTCCATGTCTTATTGAGTTGCTACAAGTGACCCAACTTCTGCAGAGAGCTGCCGGATCTATCTCCACTATGCACAATGTTTCTCACAACATCTTTAAGCATCTTCTGCTTTGACTTTTACTCCAGTTCCTTTTACAGTAGTAACTGGGTCAGAGGAGGATTAGCATCTTTCTGTAAATTATGGGTTGTGATCATTTGGAGGCATAATGTTACTTTGTTTCATAAATCCAGGTGGGAAATTACCCTCATATGTTTGAAAGGCTTGTTATGGACTGCAAGGATGGGTGCCAGTAGCTTTGTTCTGTATTTTCCTGTCCTGATCCATGTGTTTTGCTTTAGTTTGCTCTGGGTTTAAGCCACCTGATTTTAATTTTAAACTGGGTAAGTTTCATGTCCCATTATTTGAGCTTCTTTTGTTTTCTAATGTATTACTCTGCTTTCTAAGCTATAACTCCACTATGCATTTAGAGCACTGAGTTTAAAAGAGGTCATATACAGTTCAGAAATGTTTAGAAAAGAGGTGGGGGGGAAGGGAACTGGGAAAGATCTTTTAAGAGGATATTCTGATGGTAGCTCTCTAATTCCAGAAATAGCTGATGTTCAGTGGATGTTCATACATTCCTAGCATGTGAGGAAGATAACTATTCCATAATATAAGATCATATCTACAGAACTATTGTCTCCATAGTAGCCAGGAAGTAATTCCAAATAGTTGGTGCAGTGTCTGCCTTCCAGTCTCACTTCATTAACTCTACATTGAAATCTATTTTTTATTGAAAGAGAACAAAATTGGTCTCACAATTCCCACTAATGCAACACCTTAGGAATTAGGTAGCTGAGATTTGAGGATGTCTGGCTTTTTGTGTACAATCACTCTTTCAGCCAATGGACTTCAGCTTAACTGACTTCTTAAGCTTCAGTTAAATCCCAAAGGAAAATATAAAGAGGATATTCCTATCATTTCCTCCTTTTAGATCCAGAATCAGAAGAAGTCAAGGAGTCAGGGGAATAATGTGGAAATAGGAAACAGAGAAATTGTAACATTCTTCTTGCGTTATCAAAAAAAGTTCCATGAAAATGTGAGAGTAAAAGTATTTTATGAAGGGGACAAAGCCTTTTTGTCAGTATTTGCACCTGTCTGTTTCTCCTATAGTTTAAAATCTGTGGATAGAGATTTAGAGATAGAGAGGGGTAAAGAAGGGATAGAGACGGATGAAGAAGAAGACATAATAATGCCCATGGAAACAAGTGAATGATTTGTAGTAAGCTGGTGTTTAGGCAGGCTTGGGATCTCTCAGTGGTGTGTATTTAAAAATAAAATGATTTGTAAACTTCAATGCTGATGCCCTTTTAACCCAACCCTGATCTTACTTGCTTTGCCTAATATAGTTGAATCTTTCTAAGTACCATCTTTGAAAGCTTGTTCTACACCCTCCCCCAAATCATTTAATTTATTGTATAACCTTTACACCTCACTAAGAGACTTCCTGAGTTATTGTAGTTATTCCTTTCCCCTCCCCTCCTCTCCTCCCTTTACACTGGCAAGTAGTCAAATGATTGCCACTGAGGCATTTCAAGCACTGATATATATTAACTTCAGAAATTGTCTAGCTAACATTGACATTCCCTTCCTTTTTCCCTTTCCACCCCCACTCTTTTTCTTTTCCTTTCTAAAAAAAATTAAGGGAGGAAATCTATGTTTATTGGCTGACTCTAAAACATTTTCACGTAGCTGCTGGCATTTGCTCAGGTACAGCTTTGAAAGGGGTTTAATAGGTCAGCTTAGCTCAACGGCTTCTGATTCTTTTGCCTGCCCTACTTTAACAAAGCTTGGGTTATGTTTGTACAGCTGCATTTTTAGCAGTGGGAGTTCCACCGATCTCACATGCTTTCAGTTCCTCTGCCTCCTCTTTGCCATTTTACCGGTGCACAAATGCCCACAGATTTGAAACTATAGGAGAAAAAAATGGACTGACTAGCAGGTTAAATGCTCAAGAATTCAAGTCCTGTTTATTTTCTTTGCTTGATTTCCTGCTGCTACAGTAAGTAAATGGTCTTTTTCACCTTTTCTACTTATTTGTCTGTCACTCTCTGGATAAGAATTACAGAAACCATAGCTTTCAGCAACTTTTATGGGACTTCAAGAATCTCTGCTCTTTATGTGCTGCTCTGATATTTTTCCTCCAGGAAAGATGGTTGCAGAAACAGATAAATGAACTGTGACTTCTCACCAGGAAAGAGTGATATTTGAATAAGTCCAACAAATACATTCAATGGCAGAATGGCACCACTAATTATTCTTAAATTTCTGCTATAAATTACAAAATTAAATAGGGGTGATATTATATTTGAAATTATCTGGAATAGCAAAATCAAGACATGCTACTTTAAAAAGGGTATCATCTATTTCCAGTCACTTTTTTATTTCTTTCCCTTTCTTTTGAATGATAAAAGAATAAAAGTTTTTTTTTCACATTTGTAATTTATCAAGCTAATAAGGTGAGCATATATGAATTAAAATGAGAACCAATGTGTGATTTCAACCAATGTGTGATTTCAAAAGAAGGATTTAAAAACAAATCTCATGAATTTTTGCCAGAGCACAGGCCAGTTTTGTAAAAGGAAAGGCCCAGATCAGAAAAGTATCAATCACAAAGGATTAAAACTAAATTTTCAAAAGTAGAAGGCTATTAATGAATAGTTTAAATAAAAATCACTTGTTAATAAAACTTTAGTCACTCAATTTAGTTTTTATATTTATTTTTATTTTAAATTTATACTTAAGACATTTGTCTGTGAAGACTCTCACTCGTCCAGGGTAATTGCATAGCAACAAAGTTTAAATTGAGAAAGTTTGAATTGAGAAAGCCTTTTGGATTAAAGGCGAAACGTCTTCGACTTGAGAAAAAATCCAGTCCAGATGCCTGTTTTTTTTTTAAACTTTGTTGCTATACTTAAGACATTTGGTTTCTAAAAACTATCAGAACTATTCTATGACAATTTCAGTGTAGTAAAACCATGTTATCAATATGTTTCAGATTCAGATTCATTATTTCACAGGTTCTATAAGCCATTCCTATCATTATCACTATCATTATCATAATGGCTCATTGTCACTACATCAGAAAAGAGCAGCCTGAATTTCACTAATATGTTAAAAAGTGACCCTAAATATTTTCCACTGAGAAAGAAATGTTCATTTTCAGAAGCAGCAGAAATTTTAGAAATATGAATTATTTATGCTTGTTAAAATATGTTCCTTATGTTTAAAATGGCGGTCTCATTAACCACAATCTGGTTACTTCTAAAAGAACCCTAGAGTAAGTTTCTGAACATCCAAGACATACATATTAAATATCCATGATCATCTCTTTGACAGATTTAAGCTTCAGTTAATTGCTACTGATTCTTAGTCACACTGAACTATACATGCCAATATCCATAAAATTTCTAGAACTGTAAATTATTATAAAGTGGTGAGTTTTTGTACGAATCAGTCCAAAAGTAAATGGATGGAACTAAATGAGCTAGACAACTGTGAAACCTTTCTTAACCAAATGACAAAATATTTGATTTCTGTGTCTCTAACTTGCACTAATCTATTATTTTTCTTCTACTTCAAAATTCGTACTAATTGATTTTCATCTTTTTGCAGTGTCAAAATGCATCTACTGTATATCATCACAATTTTGTAAGTCAGTAATTATTAGATATATTCTATCAAGCAAAACCATCTAGAAGCCTTTAAGCAATAAGAGCATGTGCTTTTAGTATGAACTAATCAGATTTAAGTCCTTCAAGAATGGATCAGTCTGGCTTGGAAAAATGTGTGCTGTCATCCAATGGAATGGTTAAGCAGAGGCTAGCTAGCTGTTTCTCAGAGATGTTATCATCGAACCCTGTTTTGCAAATCCTGCAAATAGTATAGAGTTAATGTAAACCAAAAAGGTACAACTTGATCAAACTCTGAATCATATTTGTCACTGAATGACACTTTGGTACTGCACTCCAGGAAATTGGTAGGGGAATGCATATATGATGATGGATCCAGCTGAAAATAAATGTTTTATTAATTCTGAAAGTTTAATGTAATTATCACATACATCTACATACATGTACAAAATACAATACTGTAAAGACCATATTCATCCCCAACCACTTAGTTTCATTCCTCAGTTGGCTTGTTAAGTCATTACAGTATAGATATTTTGAATGTAGGTATTACAGTGTGGCACTGCTCTCTACATTTGTAATTGGGTGAAAAGGGAAATTAGGAGAACCAGTGAGCCATTGATTAACCGATTTTTTTCCTTCTGTAAATGATACAAAATCCTCCTAGAAAGACTTTGTGAAAATGACACCTTTCTAGGCTCTCTATTTTTGTAGTTTTCTACTTCTATCTCTTCGCCATCAGTCACATAAACACACACACATACATATTGAAGTCTAAAATGGGCAGGGGTTATGAGAATACCCTCAATTTCCTTTTAAGTGGCATGAATCCAATTACTACACCATGGAGTTTAATTTTTTTTCCAGAGGCAACAAAACAAAAAAAGTGGGCATTAGCATTTAATGAATGATGTATGTATCACTGATTATGTGTTATTTGCTCAAGCAAGTGAGGTAAATAAGCAAAGGAAGGGATGTCTTAGTTACCTTTTATGTAAACATTGACAGCATCCTATTTTAGGACAGGTTCAAAAAGAATGTGACTTGATTTCTAAGATCCTTACCAAATATATTGTTGCTTACAAAACAATACAAAAGAAAAGAAAAATATAAGCTGAACTAATTAAGCTTAATTAACTAACTTTTCCTACATATAAAATAATTTCTGATAGAAATGAAGTGTGGGTTGACATAGGTGACCTATCTATTTATTTTGAGATATATTTGGAATAAGTTATGTATTTATATTGAATAATATCTTCCATCCATTCTTCTTTCAATTTTACTTGTTATACTGTTTTGTTATATTCAAGTTCTGAAATAAGACATGATTATAATACAAATTCTTTTGTTGTGACAGAAGATGCCGCCTTCTATGCTAATCAAAACAATATAGGCACACTAAGTTTCACGAACAGTGGTAATCTTGCTAAAAGGAAAGATTATTACAAAGATCTAGCTTTGAAGTGGGTAAGGAATGGAAGAAAGAGCAAATGCTGGCAGAACTAAACAAACATGTGAGGGAAAAACATTAAAGAGCTCTTTGTTCCAAACAGCAGAAGTTAACTATCCAAGGTTATAAGTTAAGAAAGAAACAACCCCATAAACTTCTCTGAGGAAGGCAGTTTTTGAGATCTAGTTCTGCAAGACTGTGAGGTTCTTTTATACTATTTTAATTTTAATGCCTGATTAATGTAAAACTTAATTTTTACATTACCAAAATAAAGAGAGAGCAACACAAAATAACAATATGATTAAAGTAAACTTAAAGGCAGGCATTAGTTATGGGATAAATGGGAAAATGAAAAATGAGGAATACGTTGATTATACATGCTATTAGGCATGAATTGTGTACAAAATACAAAAATTATTCTTAATTGAGACTAGGTTATGCCTTTGTTAGAACCAAGAAAAATGATTTAAAAAAGGCTACAAATTTTCAGATCTTACAATTCGCTTCATCAGGAATATATATGGCTTATGGCTTCATCTGGACTTTTGACTTCCCCTGTGTCAAAAAGGTTTTGAATACCCCTTGTGCACAGGGCCTTGGTCTGCAAGAGTAGAATTAATTAAACATCACAGTACCCAGAAATCAATTTTCAATATGGAAGAAGAAAAAGAAATAGAAATACTAGTAAAATAATTCTGTTGAAGGAGATTGAACTCAACATATAAAGGCGTTTTTCAGAGTACTTTTTTTTCTTTTTGGGAAAAAATTGTATTGTTATATTTACAACCTGTCTAGGAATAGGAATTCAGGATTGTATGCATAGTGGTTGCTTCATCCATTTTTCCTCACAAAAAAAACCTATCAGGTAGTTTGGGCTGAAAGATACAAAGGGATCAAAAATGAGCCTTTGTGGATGAAATTATGACTCCTTGGTGACAGTCCTGCATCAAAATCATTCTACCACATTTGATGTTACATAGTATTTCTAATATTTTTTAAGTCATTCAGTTCAGTGTTATTTACTTTTTTTTTGTTAGATCAAATTCAGGCACTGATAGGACTTGGAGGGAAAAACAGTCAATTAGGATGTGCTGATTTCTGTTCTAACTGATAATAAATATACTGATACAAGAAACAGTTATATTAGTAAAAGTGACATGATTGTATAATTCCCAACTGGTGGTAATTTTTCAAGATTTCTTTATTTGTAGTTAAGAATGGACAGTCATGATCCACAAGATACATGCGAATCATAGTATCATTCTTGTATTCCTCTGAAGTTCATACCACCAAAGATCATACCACCAAATTGGCAAAAGGCAATTTTTTTTGCACCACAATTTTTAACTCTTGTTCTGGTTAAAATTACAACCAGATGAACACATATCTTATATACAGAAGCCTACAAAATAAAAAGTAGAAAAATACTTTATTCTAGGTAATACTGAGTTTTCTTTTGAGAATCCACAGAGATTTCCCATATGCAGACATTTGATCACATGGATCAAATTAGGAATTGCTTACTCATAGCTTGCCTTTTTCCAACATCCCCTCTAAACCTAAGAATATAGGAAGAATTCTCCCAGGAGGCTGAGATGAGGATAGCCAATATAACCAAACTCGTGTTCTTAGTTTCCTTGTAGACTTAAACCCTGATAGTTAAAAATGGCTTAAATGTTTAAAATGAAGATGTTTGATGAGTATCATTTTTCTAGTGACCCCTTTTCCTGCTTAAAACCCAAAAATTCACAATATAGGTTTAACTAGATTGTAACTGAGGTCAGTATGTCATGAGAATACTTAAACTAATTCAGAATCACTGTTGTCATAGAGAGGGTCAGGCTAACTCCCTCTTTATTATTATTACTTTGCACACACACCCTATGTAGTGGTCCAGAGGATAAAAAGTCTCTCTAGAAGTTCATCTCTTTCAGGGAAGGCAGTTTGTACAACAAGGCTGGTTAGGAAGTATTGCTGTTGTCCCACACAAACTCAGAACTATTTGAAGCTAAAATAACTCTTATGATTAGTTGATCAATGCAACTAGCTCACTAGTTTTATGTTTGCATAAAACACTAATCTACCATAACTAAGAGGTTAGTTTGGTCACTGAATTCTTAACCACTTTCTTGGTTCACACAGTATACGGTACTGTATCACAAAGTAAGCTAACTATAGTCATGCAATACAATAAATAATCACAAGAAAAACAACCAACTTTACAAAATAATTGGGGTGTATGCAGCTGCTAGCTCTTTTGTACCTTCTGGTATTATGCAAACAGAAGGAGACAGAGGTAGGTACATGGTAAATTAAAACTTATCATCTGACAGTTGTATATGATGTGGCCAATGGTCTTCAAAAAACCAAAATAGTTTTGAGGAGGGAGTAGTCAAGGACAAGCACCAAGTCCTTACATGCCTTTGAAAGTCCTGTTGGATTGGAGCAATATATCAATGGGAGGAAGCAAGTGTGAGCTATAAGTTATCACTTATAATGAAAAGCATGGATTTTGAGGAGGAATGGAAGAGAAGCAGCAAGATGGCACCAGGTAATGTAACACAACAAAGAATGGGCGATTGAGACAACACATATCCTTCTGATAGATAAAATCATACACGATATATGTGCCTCTTTCCTCTTTATTATACTGTAATTGCTGTTAAACATATGTTTCCTTCACAGACACATAACTCACTGCAGCTTTAACTTGAGCATGTCAGCACTTAATATTTCCCACTGATGTTACATCTGGAGATGTTCAGATATTAACCACAGAACTGAGGGCAACCCATAATCATTTGGCAAGTACTTGAAGGAAGAGAGGTAATACATCACATTTATTCCATTACAGATGCATTCCAGCTATATACCAATGTCATTCTTTAATAGTTGGTTGTAATTCTGCGAGTTTGTTACCAGCAAAGGGAATTGGTGATAACTTTCTTTATGTAGGACATCTATAGGGGAACTGGCCCCAAATGCAGTGGCTATAGATTTACAGACTGTAACCAATATTCCATTTGTACTGTAAGACTGACATATCTTCACTCGTCAAATTTCTTAAATTAAAACAACTCAGTTTCCATCTTCTGTCCAGCTATACATACTCTGAAGACCTGCAGTCAAGTAAGTGCAGATATAGGTAGTCTTTGACTAATACACTGTAACTGAACCTGGAATATGGTAGTAAGTCATACCAGTAATTAAGTAGGTCATCAAATGACTGACCCAATTTTACAACTTTTTTTTGTAGTGGTTTTTGAATCTGTGGTTTTTAAGGGAACCTATATTCCACAATGGGTAGTTTTTGCCAGAAACCAGAAGTAAGTGTTAGTTTCTGGCAAAAAAAATCACAGTAACCATGGACTCTGCAGAAGGTAATAACTGTGGGCCATTTGCAAAATGCCCAGTATGCAATCATGTGACTGCAGGGGACAATTGTTGGAACTTCACATCTGGGTCATAAGTATTTTTTTCGAGTCTCTTATAACTTTGAACGATTGTAAGTTGAGGATTACCATAATACCAAGCTAAGTAGCCTTTCTATGTTGTTATGTTATGTTTCAAATTCCAATCAGAATTTAATGTTTGATTCTTTATATGAACAACTTGAATATACAGATTATGCCAAAAATGTTGCTCTCTTTGCTATTTTAGATCTCTCAAAACTCTGACTTCCTACCTGGTTGCTGCTTCCTTTGACCTTTTTGAACTATAAAGCAGGTGGCTGTTGTGAAAGATTGTGAACTTTCTTTGTGTGGGACCTCCTGAGCCTTTTAGTGGATAGCCAGTGGAATAATGCTTTTCAGGAGGTATAGAAAAGTAAAAAGAAAAGGAATACCTATAGAGTTAAGGAAATCAGAGGTCCTTCTTCCAAGCCATAATCTTCAGATTTTCAACTTTCATTTAAAAGTGAAAGTCTCTTGTTCCTTCAAAGCCAAAGAACAAAATGTAGAATCATTATTCTGCCTGTTTTGTAAGAAAGAAAGCTCCTGATATTTAACAGTAAGAAAATCCAGCAGTAATGATAATCACTGGCTGATTAGAGATCTAGCTGATGAATTTGAATAACATACTATGTTTGATTACATCGCAACAAAGTTTAAAAAACAGGCATCTGGACTGGATTTTTCTCAAGTCGAAGACGTTTCGCCTTTAATCC
>JANHZU010004179.1:107300-118884 GCA_032468055.1 Acrochordus granulatus | reverse complement strand
TTTAGTGGCCATGTTAAGCATTTACAGACAGATTTACCCATTTTGAGTTTGGCTACTATTTTTGTTGTCACTTCTCATCTGTAGGAAATACCTTCATCAGTGCTGCATCCCTCCATTATTTTAATTCTTGCTAATCACCATCTTATCACTGTGGATTTCTGTATAATGTTAAGATATGGTTGGTTAACACAAATCATTTATTTCAGATGATATCCAAATAAACTGCAATAAATGTGAACCATTCAATTACTAGCATAGGTATTGCTGTGATGAAGAATACTCATAAGTAAAATAAGTAAGTAAATAGAGTTGCTGATTATACGGTTAAATTTTAGAAATGGAAAAATCATATACACTGATAAAATAAATCTGTCATTATTTCATGCCACTATTATCCATTTCTCTTTATCTGTGGAGAAGTTCTGATCTGGAGCCCTTGTGGACCTGAACCACAGATCTTAATCAGTTTCTTCCATTCCATAAACAGGAAGAAGTCCTTTCTCATACAAAAGCTAGAAAAATTAAAATGGTCAAAGTGGGACTGATCTGAAATTGATATAAATTTTAAACCTTCACTTTGCAATGTGCTCACCAAAACAAAATTATGGAGTTTCCCTTTATCAATGGATCTTTAGTTGGGATCCATTAGATCACAGCTTAAAAGGTGAAAAGGAGTCAGCAGCTTCTAAAAATCTTTGTACTTTCAGTCTCAAACACATAAATTCTCTTCAAAGCCCATCTTAACAGTCATGACGTGACTGTTAAGAAAACTATAGTTAAACTATATCATTTAAAAATGGAAAAGTTGCCCAACCAAGATATGTGTATACTATGAGTGTAAAATAATGAACTGCTTTGTGAAAGCTTTGTGATAAGCTAGATTCTGCTAATTTATCTTAATGCCATAAATATGTATTCAAGATACAACAGTGTAAAAATTTTAAACATAAATCACACACACCAGTTTGTCCTTATAATCTAAAAGTTTCTTTTCTGATTGTTAAAATGTAAACCATCTTCCCTCATGAAAATACATAACTCATTTTCCATCAGCCATCAAGTATAAATATACTACAGGCCTGTCTAAGTGTTAATATACACCAGGAAGAGAATTTTCTGACTTTTTAAAGTTATTTGATTAATTCTAGAATAATAATCAGCAATTTAGGTCCAAAGCACACAACACTGAAAAATGAACCTGTTGGCCTTTTTAAATTATATAAAGTCATTTTATCTAACTTCCTCCAGGTTTGAGTGCTTCATAAATTTGTCAAATATTATTAAAATTAAGTAGCTAAAATACAAGAATCATGTAGCATCATGCTGAAAGCCCATCTTTTTCAAAAATTTAACTTTCAATAAGGCAATCAGGGAATCTCGTGTGTGGTTCTAGAGTTAAGACATAGGCAGCACCCATCCTCCTCTGAAAGAGTAGCTAAGATGAATTATTTACTTTCTTGCCCTTTTTGCTTCAGGAATGGGAGATATTTGTGGGAATTTCTGATTTATGAGCAAAATAATTTGGGTAACTATTACAAAGATCTTCCTATTAGCTTTATTGTAACCAAAAAACCCAAATAAGTGAAGCACAAATAAAATTTAAATTTGGCATTGAATAGTTTAACAAATAAAATATTAAGTATTACATAAAATATTTTAAATTAAAATTTATTAATGTATTACTAAATACCTTGTTTTTATAACCATAGTTTTTTTTAAAAAAATAGGAAACCCTGCCTCATATGCAAAATAATCAGATCTATTCAAGACAGTTAATATGGCTTAAGAATGAAGCCAATCTCTAGGAAGTGGTGTTCCCAAGTATCCTGAAGGGAAATACCTGTGCGCCCTGACTTGAACATGGAGTGGGGAAAGTATTTGTTTCATTTTAACATCTCTGATGGCTTTTGATTGAACAAATACAGGAACACAAGGCAAATTAACAATTGGCATCCCAGGAAACATAAATAGGGTGACAACTTATTATATGGGTTATTCTAACAGTGGTACATTTATCATGGGAGTTCAAGATCAAAGTCTAGGGCTCCATAACCAAGAATATCTTAGATGATTACCGAAACAGTCGAATATCAATATTGAGTCATTCATAGGCTGACAACAGTTGGTGCAACATCCTTGCTTCTGGGTAAACCTCCAATTAAGAGTTTGTGCTCGGCATATTCATAATTATTGATGCAACTTATTCTGCAGCAAAGAGATTCCTTTATCTCTCTCTGATTATTACATGACTGATAGACAAGAAATTGCATGAGATCCATTCCTGTTTTCAGATCATGTCTTACTATCTGATCAGAAGTTGAGAAAGTCAATAGAAGATGCCAACAAATGATAAGAGTTTATTTTAGCTGATACAAATTGGAAAAGATTCTATAGTTTGTGTTTCTGCTTGATAGCAGAAACACAAACTATAGAAGAGGAAGTGAAAACAAGGAACTCAGTTGGTTTCCTTGCCTCCCTTTCAGTTGGTTTCCTTGCCTCCCTATAGAATATACTTGCCATGTCAATAAAATATGCTTAATATTTCTAATAAAGGAGAGGAAAATATTGCATTTCTAGAAATGGGAAAGATTTTTAATAAAATTCTAACAATATACCTACCAAACACTTCAATGTCTAAAATTAACGAAAGGGTGTCATATGAACATTATTTTTGGCAGTTTTTAGTTTGACATTTCCAAAGGTCACCAGCTAAATCCAGATATATTACAAAGTCCTTTGCCTACTAATCTGTAGTCTATGAACTTGGCAGTAATGTCTGAAAAAGTAATTTATTTATACTCTGAGTTTTTTTGTCCTTGGCTTATATCCCACCTCTACAAACATATAAATAGTAAGATTTTGCCTATTTGTGTCCTGAAAAGTAATAGCATTCATGCTATTAGAATCCACAATCTGGGTGTAGGCCAGATCATCTTTGCTCCATAAGCAGTTTTAAACATCCCTAGCATTGTTCACAGAACAGTTGTTCCCCAACGTAGCAGCAGCGATGCTGGAATAGAAGCTGCTGTAGTAGCTAAGCTATAAAGAGAAATGGGAGAGACATCTTAAATCTTTGCATTTTGTGGCATGGGTGTTAGGTTTGGATGTCAGGTTTGGATTCTGGGACAATAATCCTATGAGAAATATGAAAGATTTTCTTTTACTTTAGAACAAATTGAAAGTAGCAAATATAATAAATGCATGAGAACTATTTTTCTCATAATATTAAAATTCTGAAACAATCAGTAGTGAGCAGTGGAAGATTCAAGAGAACTAAACTTGACAATACCCATTATTTAACACTGGCATTTATTAACATAAGATGTACCATGGTAGTCAGAGTTCCATGACTAAAAAAAAATAGAAAAAGAGGGAGTGGGAGATAAGGTATCTCCTAGACCTGATGACTTGTGAGGTGATGGTGGTGATTGATATGATATAGATGATAGTCAGCACAGCATTGTTTACATAATTTACATTTTAATCTATTGAAACTAAATGTAAATAATTTGGGGAGGAAGAGATAATGCCTCTCAGTCAGTGTTGACTCCTGGAAATTGCTTGCATAAGTTTTTGGAATTTTCTTGGCAAGGTTTTGCAGATGTGGTTTGTTCTAACTTGCTTCCTAGGACTGAGAGAGAGGGACTGTCCCAGGTCACCCAACTGAGCCTTAGATTAGATAAAAATCACAGTGCCCTGGTGTCTAGCCTATTGGCTTAACCACGAAACCGAATTGGCTCTCTATAGTCATGCATTTGGTGATATCCGATTCTATTATTCTAAAGATTACCAATTTGTAAAACATTTTTGGGTACCTGGGGCCTCTATAGCTGTGTGAGAGAGCATGTACCCTTAAGCATTAGGTATATTTTTCTTCTTCCTTATTTGCTGGATAATGGTTTCTGGATTCATATTTGTTTATGCTTTTGCTTTCTGTAAGCATCCAGGAGCTCATTGTAGGAAGCGGATAAAACTATGGACTGGATTCTGGAGGATAAAAAAATATAGAGTCACATAAAGAACCAAAAGTAAAATTCTAAATTGTATTTAGCAACACCTGCAAAATTGGTTACTGAAGATAAGCCTTGCTAGATCTTTATAGATTAACTGTATTACTGTCAGTTTTCTCTGGAACTGTATAGTGCAAATATAGATTTCACAAATTCATCCTATATACACTACTGGAAGCAGAATATGGGAAATTTTATTATATATTAGGATCAACATAAATATACCATATCCTCTAGAAGGTCTTTCCATACCCAACACATGTTGACCACTATTTCAATTGGAAGCTTCATCTCAGGGAAGAAAACAGAAAGATACTTTCTTGACACTAGTTTATCTAGTTTGCATAATGGACAGCCTTACCTCCGTGTCTGGGATATCATCTTTCTTTTGCATATTTATTTCATATTAGGGTAAATACATCCAGTAATTTAAGTAAAGATATTTTTGCTGCTTATTATTCTTAATGTGATGTATGTATGTTACACTTTAAAAGAAGAAAAGCTATTTCTAATATATATATTTGCTTGTATGAGGATGTCTGTAAGTGATAAGAAGTTCCATACTTCTGCTTTTATCTGCTCTTTGTATGAATATGATGATTGGTAAATACCTCAGTTGACTATAAGAAGGAATAGTACTGCATAGGATGAATTATACTATGTTTATTTCTAAGCATTAGATTATTTCATCTCTAAGGGATGCAAATATAGTACAACAATATATGAACTGTGATTAAATAAAGAGGAGAGGCTTTTAATGTTTTCTGAACACTTTCCTTAAACTTTCTTGAGAGTTACAACTCATACCTGTTATTGTGTTTCACCTAGACCAGTAGACATTTGTAAAAATGTTAGGATGATTAAAATGAATCAATTTTTACTTTCATTTTATTTCACATTTTATGAACAAACTATGAAATATATTTCATAAATTGGAAATATGTACAGTTTCTTTACAGCAAGGCATTGTTTGACTTCATAGCATCCTTAAAGTATCCCATTTTTCAAAACATAGAGACCAGAGCAGGATGCAGCATGCTCATAATAAATTCATTATACTCTACATAGACAAGACAACATTTCCAAATTCTCTTTCTGTTAATGTGCAATTCATAATTTAAACCCTCTTATTTTTTATAGCAGTAGGATTTTTTTTCAAATCAAAAAGTCATTCCTAAAGAAAGTCTGAGCAAAATCTGAAAATTCTGTTTCATACAGTATCATAGCCATTAAAAAGTAGTCAGACAAAAAAAAATAGATGTGATAATACTTATCTTCAAAATGCGCAATTATATATCTTCAGTTAATGGAAATCAAAGCAAACCTCCAAAAGAAAATGTGACTGTGCTATAGTTGTTTTGAAGTTGTGAAATTATTGCAAGTAAAAGCCATAATATTTTAGGACCTTTTCTCCAAGCTGTTGGCTTCTTTATTTTCAGTTGATGAAAATCTAAATTTAGTTGTTCTTTAAATGCTGTAAATTTAGTATGGTCTTCCATTATATATTAGATGTGGTCCTCCGTTACACATGTTATCTGTCACTTCCTGTGAGAATTTCAACGGGCAGTCAAAATCAGTTATACTGCAATAACCTAGCATAGATTTAAGCAGTGCATCTTTTATAGTTTACATCTGGCTCATGTAAGCATCCCTTTCATTTTCCCCCAAAAAATGAGTCCATAAGTAAACTGATGCATAATGAGAAAAATGGGGCATAATTATATTACCTGGAAGGCTTTGGCAATATTCAGCCCAAAGGTCGAAGATCATTTATACTGGCCCATGTTGCATTAGCTATAACTAATTCAATATGAAATGTTGTGATGTAACAAAAGGATGAGAGATTAGTTATACTGCAATAATAATATACTGCCATGCTTCAGCCAGAAAATTATAAAGTATGCATAGGCAGAGCAGAATCTTTTTCACAAACTAACCTTAGCCATTCTAGTACACACACAATATATTAAAATGAAGACATCCTTGATAGTCTGCAAGAGCTCATCCATCCATTGAGGCATTTTTCCTTGTGTTCATGTGTTAATTTCATTTTAGTTTTTATTAGTATTTTATCTTATTTTCAAAGTTGGCCCAACCAGATCTGGATCTTGAACCCTTCTTGGTTTTTTGGCTGTTATATTTCCCTACAACTGTTATTCATACACCAATCACTGTGGGTAGTAGCAAATACAGGACATTTTTTTTTCTGTAAGAAGCAACATCTAAAATTGTTGTTGTAAATATTTTCCCATATCTTTATTCCATCCCCACCTTTACTTTAACTTAAGTAAGATATGGACCAAAATGGGCATGATGGTCAAGTGATTAAGATGCTGGGCTTACCAACCTGAAGGTCAGCAACTTGAGTTCAAGACCCAAGTGCTACAACATAACGGGGTAAGCTCCCCTTCCTGCCCCAACTACTGCCAACCTAGCAGTTCAGAAGCATGTAAAAATGCAAGTCAATAAACAGGTACCACCTTCAGTGGGAAGATAACAGGGTTCCGTGTGCCTCAGCATATAGTCATGCCGGCCACGTGTCCACAGAAGTATCTTTGGACAATTCTGGCTCTTCAACTATGAAACAGAGATAAGCACTGCTCTCTAGATTCAGTCATGACTGGCAGGGAATCCTTTACTTTTTACCTTAAGATATGGACCATATGTTTATTGACAAAAGCAATAATAATAGAACATTCTCCACTGCTCATACCTTGGATACAACTGGAATTTCCAGATAGGGTGCCAGATAATGTTGATTGAAATGAGGGTGTGGTGATGTAGACACCTGTCTGCTGGGAAATAAAGTGAGATGCATAAATTCAAATTCCTTTAGTGTTGAAGCAGCCAGTGGATGAGGGTAATGCAAGTCAGTCTCATAAAATAAATCGAGTCTTAAAAGAGGTCAGATTTATCCAAGTCACTGTCTCAGCATATCAAATCATGGAACACTGAAGAATGTTAGCCTTACAATGTAGCCCAGACTAAGAAACCAATGCCATATAGGGCATGACTACTTGTATAATAACAACTATACTAACAGAAACATGCAAATCTGAATGTGCTTTCCCCTTCCTCCATTTATCTTTGTGTGAACTAGAAGGAGGCTGTCTTAAGACATTTTCTCAGATTACTTTCTTGGACCAATCCCAGGATCCTTTTATCTGACCGTTGCCTTGATAGTGTCTCTTCCTCCTGTCCTTCAAGCCCATTCTTTCTTCCCTCCTCAGGAGAGAAAATAGTTTATCAGTGGCTGGGAATATGGAGTGATTGGTCTCATTTCTATTTCTATTTGTAACACATTATAGAATTTTTGTTCTTTGTCTCTGGACATATGCTTGAATTACTTCCAAATAACAGAATTTGGAAATTACAGAATTTCTAATTACAGAAAATTGTGTAAATTGTCACTTACATAGTAAGCCAAAAACAAAATGTCCAAGTTATTTAAGAGTACCATTTCCTTTTATGATTATCTTCTATCTGAAATATATTTATCTCAGTGTGTGCATGTGTGTTGTTGTTGTATATATAAATATATACACTGGGTGACCTTGGACCAGTCATTTTCTCTCAGTCTTAGGAAGAAGGTAATGACAAGCCACTTTCGAAATTTGTCAAGAAAAGTACAGGGACATTAGTGTAAAATGGGATAATTGAAGAAGGATAATAACTATGCAAGTATGCTCAAAATAACCTATCTCAAAGTGATAGTTTTTTAATTTTTATTTATTAGCTATCAAGTCCCAACTTTCTAACCTGATTATTTACCTATATTTAATTATGTATAATTTACACTCAAATCATTATTATTACCACTACTGACTACTAATTCCTTAACAGTTTTTCCTATGAAACTGATATGGTATGTATACAAAACTTATGAAGCTAAGACATTAAAGGGTTGATTAGAAAAGTAATATATGAAAAGGGAGAGAGGGAGAAGGAGTCTCTGTATGTGCAGGTGCATGTTATGCATTCATACTATAACAAACCTTCTATGGTCGATATATTGAGCCAGATATCTCCAATTCTAGCATTATACTACACAGATTTTAATGAAGTCCTTCCTACAGTACAAATGAAAATTTCTAGGAATGATAATCAACTAAGTTAAGAATTGAAAAAAAGTATCAAGTAAGATTGGTGTATGGATTTCTCTTAAAATCAAAATTTCTAAATAAATGCATCATAATTCCCTAGAATTTAGCATACCTTGGAGGTAACTCTGGCGTTGGGGGTATCACTGGACAGCTGGGCAGTTCGATTATTTCAATACCCCTCAATCTCTAATACAAAATAACAATTATAAATAAAACACTATCATTTGCATATATTTTGGTGCATTAAGTACTATATAGACAAAACTGTACTCCCTATTCAACACAATATTTTCCAGCTTCCAAATTAACATACCTTGGTTAAAATCTTTTCCCAGATTTTAACCAGCTTGGTTAAAATCTTTTCCCAGATAGAAAGAACAAGGATTGGCAGTAGACAATCTGCAGGCAGCCTCAGACCTTCCACACATAATTCTGCTGAGACTCAGCAACAAAATGTAGGTATTTAATAGCATGAATGTGTTTCAGGTCTCATACATACACAACTTCCCAATAAAAAAGGAGAGAAAAATAGGTATTTGAAATCTCTTTTAAGCTGGAAAATTTGGTTTTATCCTGTAACATTTTTACAAAACAGCTTTTTCCCCTTAGCTACATTAAAGGTAGATTGTCTAATCCTGCATGAGGATTCACATCAGGAATCAGGAGACACATAATAATTTGCTCTCCCACCAGCAATCTAAAACAATCCAATCCAATGACATGTACATTGCATATAGCTGTAGATGTAGATTGTGTTACATGATCTTAATCTTTGGTAAAGTCCCAGTTTTACTGACTATAAAATATATTTTTCATGCAGGAAGTGGAACAGATATACAATTATGCAGCCATTAGTTTATACAGGCGAAGAAGCTCTAAATTTAGTGCAAAGCATTGTATAAGTTATACAATGGAACTATGTAGTTAGTGGATGCATTTTACTGAAATGAGAGTACTGGAAAAGCTGGAATATGTAAACATACATTTCTAAATTGGAACATAGCTGAAACCACATAGACGTACATAATTTCCTAGTGATTATACAATTGATCAGATAATTTTCTTACATTGTTGATTATATGTATTAGAAAACAAATTTAAAAAAATCAACATAAATCAAAAAGTATGCCAACTTACTTTTTCAGCCATTTCATGAGAGTGATGTAAGGAATGTTCTCTTTCTGAAAACATTCTTCTTTGTTCATAGCTGGCTAGTCGGCAAGTTAGCCATGAAGAAAGAGTACAGCCACCAATTCCAATGCATGCAAGAGACATGGAGGTAAGGTGCAATGGATAGAGAGCTGAGGATTTCTTTGTTAGAGCTCGAAGAAACTGGAAGTTTAATATTCCTCCAATTAGCCCACAGATGCAGCAAGCAGAGAAAAGTATCATCTGATTGGAGATAAAAACTCACATTACTGTGAGATGATCAGATGGAAGAAGCAACTGAGACGTGTGTACATTTTAATTTCATGCCACCCCAAAAATCACTTAACATGTTAATAAAAATACATAAACAATGAGAGTAATAGATGTTAACTTTATATTAACTGCTGTGTTTTAGCTCAGTATATCATATCTTTCTTGTTTCAACTAAGAAATGAATTTTAACTCTGGCCTATGAAATAGGTGCTGATTAAAGCATGGTCTCTTTACGGTATTCTTTCCCTATTCCATTCACTGTTGGTTTTTTTTGGGTATAATTTCAAATAATTGTATTTGAAAGCATCATAGCAAGAAAAATATTTATACACTTTTTACGTTTCCATCCTAGTGAAATTAGGATTTTTTCATCAAATATATCCCATGCAAGGAACTGTACTGTTCAATCCTAGTAAGTCTCATATAAATAATATATTGGACTATTTAACCAAATAGAAATTCGGAGAAAATCACATTGTACCAAAGAACCAAAAGCAAGTGTATTTGGAAGATTTTATGTTCTGAACTGATGCAGAGTATATATTTCTTTTTATCTGGCTTCTTCCATCCACAGTAGTATCTTATTCTCTTCTTTTTTTTCATTGTTTGCTCAATACTCAGTAGTATTGTCTGGCCATATGGAATTGTAGTGATTACAGAGGGATTAATTAGAGAAGCTAAATAAATCTTCCACCATTAGAACTAAGCCTCATGCCTAGGCCTGTTTCATTAACAACCATACTAAAAGATCTGTTGTTTTATGGGTTAGCATTGGAGACCTGCAAGATGAGGAATCAGGGCAAAGAAGGGTAGGAATTCCTCATTAAATTATTAAATTAAATTATTATGTTTGTTTCTCATATACTGTTTATGTCTTATTTTAACTATTATTGACCTGCATATATAATACACAAGTAATCTTCGCTTAACAATTAGTTGCTTAATGACTGAAGTTCTGATGGAACTCCTTAGAGCTACACATTTTTGAAATTCTGATGGCCACATCCACCTTCCAGTCACATGATTGCATTTTGAGCACTTGGCAACTGGCTTGCATTTATAACTGTTTTCAGAATCCTATGATCACATGACTGCAATTTTTGGCATTTGTTGCCAGCTGCATGCAAAAAATACCATTGGGAAAACAGGTTCACTTAATGACCATCACATTCACTTAATAACTACAGCATCTGGTTAATGACTGCCACAAAAATGTTGTAAAATTAGTCATAGTCACATAGTGATTTGCTTAATTCTGGGCTCAGTTTTGGTCATTAATTGAGGTTTTCATGTATTCCACTTTTATTTATTCATGAAATCTCATAACTTCAATAAGCCTGTATTTGCTCCTAGGCAATTCATTAGATCTAGATAAGTCCATAATGTTTCCTATAAGTCCAAGGCTGGAATAAAATTATGTCAAGAACAGTACAAACTGAGTAATTTATTTTATCCAATGTCTGTAATTATTGTGGACACATCATTAGATGAAAACATAAATCTTTTTTGTGAGGATTCTTTTTGAGCTTGATGGCAGAAGTAAAGAAAGAATGTATCATAAAGAGTTCAAGATATATACAGCTTATATTTAATTTATGAATACTTATGACAAGTTTAGTAAAACACTTACAATAAGTCCTGACTTTTTTCTGGCACAGAATATTCCGCATACTCCGCAAAGCAAAAACTGCAAGGATAAGAAAAGCATATTTGATATTTTTAAGTTTTAGGACAATAATTGAAGTTCTGCTCTATCTTAATTAAATAAACAGTAATAGAATATCATTATTCCAATGGGTCTACATGTTGATTATAATTTCCCTCTATCAAGAATCAATTTATCTCAACCTCTATATATTTAGAAGTATTATATTTAGTGTTATTTTCAGGGTCAAATACTGCTTGCTTTTGAGCAGATCTCTCTGAACTATTTTTTGTTGTTCAGTCGCGCAGTCGTGTCTGACTCTTCGCAACCCCATGGACTGCATTACGCCAGGCCTCCCTGTCCTGCACTGCCTCCTGGAGTCTTCCCAAGCCCACGCCCATCAC
>JANHZU010004179.1:85143-95995 GCA_032468055.1 Acrochordus granulatus | reverse complement strand
TGGATTAAAGGTGAAACGTCTTCGACTTGAGAAAAATCCAGTCCAGATGCCTGTTTTTTAAACTTTGTTGCGATGTTTAAGGAACAGTTAAGGAGGCTTTGACAGACAATACAGAGAGTAATCAGTTTCCTTGAGGCAATATAGCAGAAAGCATTTCAATCCATTGCTTTCCATGAATGCTTAGCCATATTGGAACATGAAGCATTTTTCTGACTTTTGGAAAACCATTCCTGACTTCTTTTCCAACATAGGAAGAGAGTAAATTCATTGCGTTCCCTTTGACCTACTCCTCCACCTCACCCCTCTTGTGGAAAGTAACTGAAGATTTGCTTACCTGGGGCTACGTGTGAGTGCATCTTCCCTTTGAGGACACTTCCACTTGTGAATGTGCGCCCCCTTGATATTTGTGAAGCATCTATAATGGCAACTTTTAGATGTTGTTGAAAATCAGTCTTTTTACTCTGACATACCCTGAATTGCACATGCAGGTATTGATTGTTTTTTATCTCCTCTATGATTATTATATTTTACTTGTTTTATTGTAAAACAATTCAACATTTGCAAGAATGGAATTCTGTATATTATTTATGCACACACCAATGTAAAATTTTGTCAATATTCAGATTTTCTAAATGCCATCCAAAATTTTTTAGTATGAAATCTAATATGTCAATAATAATCCAATATGTCAATAAACACCACAGCCTCTGTTATATATCATTTTTCAACTTTGCTTTTCACATCTTTATACTTTGTGATCTCCAATTCTTTATCTTCAGTTCTACTATCCCCTTGTAATGCCACATCAATTAACAACATTTTCTTCTTTTCAACCACAGTTAAATTTGGTATGTTACAGAGACAGATATTTTAATTGGCCAAGCAAGGAATTTAACTGTGGGACAGCAATCTTTAGTATACTTGTGACATCAGTGACAACAATAAGATAATGTATGACAGTGTATCTGTACAGATCAGTGTACAGTTATACTGTAAATGTGCAGTCAGTAGGAGGAATAAAGTTTGAAATTAATAGGTGTGTAGACAGAACTTCTGGGTTAATTAGAATGCTCTGCTTCTGCTCTATCTGTCTTGTAGCATGATCATATATCATGAGTCAAGTATACACTTGAATGATGGCACAGAGAAAATAGCTGTTCTTGTGTCTGGTAGTTTTGGTATGCAGTATCCTGTAGTGCAAACCAGATGGAAGAGGTTCAAATAAGTTGTGTCTGGGGTGAGACGGGTCTGCAGATATCTTCTCCGCCCTTTTCTTGACCCTCTCAGTGTATAGATCTTTTATGGAGGACAGGTTAGTTGCATTTATCTTTTCTGCAATCTTGACTATACATTGAAGTCTGTGCCTGACCTGTATGATTGCTGCACCATATCAGACAGTTATAGATGGTCAAAGGACAGATTTGATAATTCCTCTGTACAACTGTATTAGCAGCTCTTGAGAAAGGTTGAACTCTTCGAGCTGACATAGGAAGTACATCCTCTGCTTTGCCTTCTTAATAATGATGCTGATGTTAACTGCCCATTTTAGCTCTTGGTAGATTATTGAGCATAGAAACTTGAAGGATTGTACTACTGATTGGGTTGCTGAGTATGGTAAGGGGGGATAAAGTAGCAGGACTTTTCTAAAATCCACTGTCATTTCTACAGTTATGAGTATATTCAGCTCTAGGCTGTTTTGACTGCACACATAAAATAAGTTAAGTAATAACTAAGCATTTTTAGTTATGAACTAAGATTTTAGCAGTCTGTATTTGGAAATCCCACAATATTTTAACCTCTCATTTTTTATTTTTTTTACATTATATTTTCCCATCAATTTTTCACTACTGACACATAATAGTTTTTACAGATGTTCCAATGAATCATTTTGGCAACATCTTATATTTGTGCAATCTTCTTGCATAAGCTGATTATTATAATTATGGTTCATTCCACAGTCATCCAGATGTTTAGACTGAATTTGACATTTTTATCCACCTATCAAATCCTTCCCAAGGTCTTGGAATAGGCAGACATTGTTATTGTGGTTCATCACACAGTCAGCCCGATGTTTAGATTGAAGCTGACATTTTATCCACCTAGAGTCCTTCCTAAGCACCTGGATTAGGGAGATCTTGTTGTTTGATGATGTTAAAGGTATTATCGCAAGATGTAAAGGGTTCCAAGTAAAGCTGAATTTTGAAATTGATTGATGGTGATTTTGTTAATGTCAAAGGTATTCAAATATTATGGTTTATCATAAAGTCAACCAGATGTTTGGACTGGATATGGTATTTTTTTCTCACTTATTGAGTCCTTCTCAAGGACCTGGAATAAGCAGAAATTGTTCTTTGATAGTATTAAATAGATCATTGCAAGATGTAAACTGTTCCAATGATGTTTTTTGCAATTGACTGATGGTGGTTTTGTCAATACCAATGATTTCAAATGGTACTCCAGTTGTTTTGGACTGCACTTAAGGCACCTATTTTCTAAGTACTACCTCTGCTTTTTTGCCACAATTGTTCTATTTCTATTTGCAGGTAATTGTATTTTATGATTTTCTCCAGTTAGCTTCTTCATTTTCTATCACTTTCTCTATTTTATGGTCCCACCAATTCTTGCTTACAGGCAAATGATATTTCTTGCATATCTTCAAATACACCATTGTTGCTATTTTGTCATACTGTTATTTATAGTCAGTCTGTGTGATCTTCTTGCAACAGCTAACTTGGCAGTCCATTTCTTCAGCTTTTTTGCAGAAGTGGCATCTGTCCTTCAGATATTCTTCCAGTGTGCTTTTTTCTTTTTAAACTGCCTCATGTACTTATAACATTCCACACCCACCTATGTTTCTTGATAGGAAGAATCTACCAGAATCACTGCACTGATGAAGGTCATAAGTCATTGTGATCATTTTTCCAGTCTTCCTATCCAGGGCTTTAGTTATAAAATTGCAAAAAAAAATTTTTTTTGCAAAGTTTCTTAAAAAAGGCAACTGGACTTTAATTCCAGGATGTTATTGGAGACTTTCACCTTTTAACTGGAAGGCTTTCTCAATCCATCTAAAATTGAAAAAGAATGGTCAATAAATATATATATTTCTAAAATAAGGGCTAAGACAAGATGAGAAAATATACTAAGGTTACACAAAGCCAGCTTAAACAGGGTGACAAGTTCCTAACAAAAGGGAGAGAATTTGGGGGGAAGGATGCAGGAAATAATGGAAGTGTTTACATAGCAAAATAAACAGAGTGATGTTGGGCAATAAGCTTGATTACCTTTCAGCACATCAATATTTCAGACCCACCTGCATAATTTATTTTTGGCCAATGATTTAAAACTGTTTCATTAATTGAAGGTAATTGGAAACTGGTTCCTCCACCATCATTTATTGAAGAATTTAGAGTCTTAATATATATTGATTCTTTGATTCCTCTTGAAAGCCAGTTAGTTTCAATAAATATTAGTGACAATAAGTTTGTCAATTATTTGGAATCTGCAATCTTGAAAAATATGCTCATGCTATTTAAGGTGTAAATGTACTGCAGATGAATCAGATGTTTTATATTATTGCAATCTTCTAAAAAGTGATTATCTAGTCTCTCCAATGTAAAATTGTTAAAAGGATTCATTGCATTGCATTGAATGAAATAGATTATGTCTTTCTGTTAGTGTTTAGAAACTTTGTCCAATTTATGTTTAAGCATATTCATGGGTCTGAATTGCACACATATGTTGTGTTTGTTAAAATTCTCCTGAGTTTTTTTGATACTCCAACTACATACAGAATGGCCACATTGCTACATTTGATAGAATCTTGTCTTGCAGAGGAAGTGGGTCTCTTTTTGATGTTTTAGAAGCTTTGATAAATGACCAGTTTGGATAGTCACCATTATTGAGGGCTTTTCTTATATGCCAGTTTTCCTTGATGGAGCCTTCTCTGTGTGAAGGCAAAACATCTGCATGATGTTATAAAGTCCTGATCACTCCTAGTTTATATTCCAATGGACAGTGAGAATCAAAGGAAAGATATTGATCTGTATGTGTAAGCTTCCTATAAACTTCAATACAAAGGCTTCTGTCATCTTTGATGTTTATGGCACAGTCCAGAAAAGCCAAAAAATTATCTTTAAAATCTTCACATGTGAATTGGATGTTGCTGTCAATGGCACTGATATGTTGTGTAAAAGCTTCCAATTCTTTTGATTTTGATCCAAGGTTCATCCATGAATCTAAACCAGTGGGTGGGAGGGTTTCCTGTATAAGAGTTTAATGTTTGGAATTCAAAGTCTTCCATATAAAGATTGGCCACAATAAGGGATATAGGGGATATAGGGGACCACATTGCAGAGTCATCTTTTTATTTGTAAACATTATCATTGAATTTAAACCAGATGTTGTTCAAACAAAGATCCAAAAGAGTACAAATATGGTCAGGGCTAGTTTTGTGTACTAATGTGCTGTCTTGTAAGAGTCTTTTCATCACCATATTGATTGCATCATTTGTAGGAATGCATGTGAAGAGTGAAGTTACATCATAGGAAAACATTGTTTCATCAGGATCAAAGTTAATATTTTTAACTCAATTGAGAAAATCTTGTGAATTGTTAATGTGGTGGAGGGAATTGCCAATTAAAGGTGCCAGTAAAGTTGCTAAATGTTTCGCAATGTTGCAAGTGGGAGAGCTGAGTTTTCCTGGCAACAATGACATTGTTTTTAATTAAAAGATATAAGAAGTCAAAGATCTTTTTCTTATAAAGGCTTGTGGGATCTTTCTTAAGAGGTTCATAGATGTTATTGTCCTCCAATAATGTGTACATTTTGGCTTTGTAGTCCACAGTATTGAGAATTACTGTACACTTTTGTCAGTTGGTAAGATGGCAATGTTGGGGTCTCTTCCTAGAGAAGTTACTGCTCTCATTTTCTGAGAAGTGAAATTGGAGGGTGCAGCAGATACCTTTATTCTTATTTAATCTGCCTCTGATTCAGCCAGTTTGTTGTTTGTAATAGCTGACTCAGTAGCAGTGGTTCGATCTACAATAGGAATCTTGTCTGGAATTACTGAAAAATTTAGTCCTTTAGACTGAATATTTTTCTCTATTACAGTAAGTTTACTATCAGATAAATTTCTCACCCACAAGTCAATATTATGTGCAAAATTCTCATCTTCTCCCCACTGAGATGGGATCAAGAGTTTTAAGAGATCTCTTATGCCTCATTTGCAAAATTGTAAACTTTGTTTTTGATGTTCTTTGCTTCTGTTATGTTGTGATAATTGAGCCCTTTCCACAAAATTTATGACATAATCCAATATTTGTAGCTAAAATTGTGTTCATCTTTTGGATTTTGTGTTCCATTTCCTTTTTCAAAACATCAATTGTAAAATAAATTTGTCTTAGCCTTTCACTGAGAACCTGACATTGTGCTTTAAGAAGGATGTTTTCTACCCTGTGTCCTTTAACTGTTGAATAGTCATAAACTTGTAGGAATGTTTTCTACATCTCAGTTTAAAACACAAAAGATTCCTGTAGTCTGCCAATTTCCTAGAAATCCATTCATATTCCCGTACCACTTGAACGGTGTTCAAATAAAAATAAGTAGTAAAATTGCATAGAAATTTTTGCAAAGTTTCTTTTAAAATATATTTCTTAAAAATGGTATTTACAAGATGTTATTAGAGACATTTCAATTTTTATCTGGAAGTCTTGTTCAAGCCATCTAAAAATGAAAAAGAATGGTTAAGAAATATGTACATTTCTAAAAAAGGGGTGGGACAAGATGAAAAAACATAATAAGATTATGCACAGACAGTTTAAACTTAGAGTATGTAGACTCAAAACTAGATCAATTTAAGCAATAACTAAAAAATATAAGATGAAAGATATGAAAATATAATTTGGAAGTGCCCATTGATGGAAAAAAAACACAGTAGCTAGACTGTTACCTGATGCACTATAGTATAATCTTGATGTATTATGATTATACTATAAGTATTTAGTATTATACTATAAGTATTTAGTATCTTAATACCAATAGTATTAATATACTATAAGTATTTAGTATCTTAATACCAATAGTATTAATATACTATAAGTATTTAGTATCTTAATACTAATAGTATTAAGATTAACACTAGTTGTCATTCATTCTCAGCAATTACTTTTATAGTGCATATCTTTAAAGTTATAAATGATCTCAGGAGAAGTTACTTAAGTCTCTTGGCTGCCTCAAACTCAATAGTCTGTTTATGGCTATTTATGTTATTCATCAACAGCTGTAATACTATCAAGCAACATTAGTTATTAAGGAGCCCTTCCTTGATCTTATATTTTTGTGAAAGATCTATTCACTGATGATTCACTTAAAAAGAAACTTTTATTCTCCAAACTTATATGGAGCCATGTATACCTCTGTGTGATTAGAGAAAGATGTTATGGGAGAAAAAAAGTAATCACACATTGGGAAAAATTATTGAGTTGGTTTTAGTGCTTCACTATTGCCTATTCTTAAGAAATTTAGTATTTTAGCTTTTTTAAAAAATAAAAAGTATGAATTTTGTTCACATGAGGAGTAGAAAAATAATAGACATTAGAATTGAATTGGCATTCCCAAAGCATAAGATTCAGAGCAAGACAAATAATATTTTCCTTTCATAGAATTTATCCTGAGACAAGTATTTTGGGAAGAACTTTTTAATTCTAGGCAAGGATTTAATATAGCTAGTTTTACCTTAAGGCAATTAAAGTACAACAAAGTACTTAGATTGTTCAGAATAAACTATTTCTGACTTGATGGAAAAAAGATTTCAAAAAAAGAATAGGACTTGAATTTACTTACTAAAATAAAAATGACATTCCATGAGCATTGCTACTGTTATTCACACTTCTGTTTAAATGAAAAAAATTGCTAAGATACATTTAGAAATATCATTCCTGCTGCCCTTTAATGTGCATCATTTTAACAGGATGAAATGTTAAAGCAACATTAGCAAAACCAAAGAATTTTGTTTTTCACTGTTAGCAGGTGATTCTTTAAACACTGAATATAGTTGTACATATGCACATGGTAGCAGGATTAAGACACTATACTTGTCAGCCAGAAGGTTGGCAGCTCGGGTTTAAGACCCAAGAGCTGCCACGTAATGGGGTGAGCTGCCATTATCTGCCTAGCTCCTTCCAACCAATTCCAAATCAATTCCAACATTCCAAATGTTCAGAAGCATGTAAAAATGCAAGTAGATAAATAGATACCACCTTCAGTAGAAAGGTAACAGTGTCCATGCTTCTCGGCATATAGTCATGACCACAGAAGCATCTTTGGACAAGCTGCCTATTTGACTTGGAAATGGAGATGAGCACTGCCCCCTAAAGTCAGGCACAATTGGCAGGGAAACCTTTACAAACACATAGTAATTGAAAGAATATCATGTCCTCCTCATGTCATACTCAGCTTGCATGGCCCTGCTGCAGCTCAAAACATATAAAAGACATGGAATTGGGAAAGATCTTATTACATATTTCTTGTTAACATAAAAGGGGACTAGTCTGCAATTTGTCCAGGATTCCTATTTTTTTGTGGGAGGAACACCAATCATTTCCATCATCAGGCCCACAGTTAGCTCTCATAAATCAACAACTATGCTATGAAAGTGCTGCTTGGGATTTCAGGAAAGTTGATGGAAAAGGAATTATCTTTCCATTTCTTTTCAGCTTCTGTCCACCTAGTATCATGTGGCTTGTGAATCCTGTAATAGTTAATGATTTGAGAACACTATCATTGGAGATTTGGATGTCTCTGTGCCAATTCTCAGAACTTTCAGAGCTGCATCAGAAATGCAGCATTATGTTTATTTATAATTATAATAATCTAAAGTAACATATAAAAGATCCAATCAAATGGATAAATTCTTCTGCTAACAAAACATGAGGAACAAAAAAGGAGGAGTATTCTCCAATTTGGTGGCTTCCAGATAGAGTGGAACCTCCGATTGCGAAACTAATCCATTCCAGAAAACTGCTCTTAGTCCAAAATGCTCTTAAACCGAAATGAGGTTTCCCACAGGAAACAATGGAAAGTCGGACAATCCATTCCATGCCCCCAAAAATATACACAAGAACATCATTTTCAATGGAATTTTATGTAGAAATGATTGTTCCTAACATCTGAAACAAGTAACAAATTACACAATATAAAGTAGAAATAAAACAAATTAACCAGTATATATGGATCTGCTCTGAGGCAGATTCTGGCCATTGGCTGCTGCTCAGCCTGCTGCTGTCTGCACTTCACTCCCTGCTGGATCGGAGGATCTGCTGCTGCCACCACTCCAGGCAAAATGGCTTTTTCCCTTTTCTTTCAGCAATGCCTTTCCGGGGGTCTTTCCTGGGCGGTTTGGAAATGTTTCTCTTCATAACCTGCCTCCATGCTATGAGAGGGGAGAAGAGATGGGCAGGAGGGGGACTGGATGGATGGTTCTGGGTGACAAAAGTGTGTGTGTCTGTGTGTGTCTGTATTCGTGAGAGAGAGTGAATGACAGGGAAGACATAGGGTCAATCTTCCTACACTTGAAGAAATGGGTAGGAGGGGGAGGGCTGTCTGTGTGTGAGAGAGACAGGGAAGAGGGAGCATCAGTCTTCCAATGTTTTGCGAAAAGTCCCAGCTGGCATGAGGGAGACAAGAGGGAGGAGAGGAGGGGGAGGGTCATTGCCTAGAAGGAGAATCTGGAATCTAAGTCTTGGGAGTTCTTTCTCTTGAATGACTTTCACTTAATTTATGCCTTTTACACACAGACAGAGAAGAACCATCGGCTCTGTTGTGAGATTTCCCAAGTGGTGCTTGTCTTGTGAGTTGCCGCTTGTCAATCAGATTAAATGTTATTAAAAAATTTTGCTTGTCTTGCGAAAATCTTGTGCACCAAGGTGCTCGCAATCTGAAGTTCCATTGCATTGAACAATAACTTCACATTATTATCCACAAGGCCTAGTATAGGAATCTTTAACAAAAGTGAAGAATAATTTGTATCTAGTTATTCACCTGGTACTTGTACATAGCAAGTCTGATAATGGGATATTTCAGTGAGCCAAAAAAATCCAGTGCTCTGCCACCATTCAAAATAAGTATTTCCCTACATAAGTATTTCTGCTAGCACTGCAGAGAACTCGGAAGGCTCTTCTGGATGCTACTACAAATTGTGAGACAATAACATCTATGCAATTTTCTAGAGTAGCTGGAGGACCCAAAGGAGCAGGCACAAATCCTCCAAGCATCTCATATGACCCATCCAAGCTGGTCTACCTCCAAATTAAAGAAATAAGAAGAACATTGAAGGGAAACCCATTGTGCTCCTTTGGACATCACTGGTGCTAGCAATCACACCTGCAATCTCTTGCTCAGAGGATAGCCCTCTCAGAATCCAGTAATTACTGATGAATGATATCAAAAACACTACTCTCACTAATCAGCAATTGCATTCTGCTAGTTGAATTTAAAATCCTATAGAAAGAATTGAAAATCTTATAGGAAGCACATATTACTGAGCTAAGATTGCTGAATGTTGCAAGGGCCTCAGCTATGGAACTAGATAAGCTTCCCTATGTCCTTAAGAGTTAGGCTGCAAGCTTATATAATTTTGTCAAGAAAAAGCAACACTTAGGACTGTTAAATGTCACTTCAGCATATTTTTCAACTGATTAAATAAAGAGTTAGCTCTGTCCAGATGAACATGAGTCTAGCTGATTTGGCTGATTTGGCACATTACTTTGCTTGAAAGCACGATATGCTAATCTATTATCTCTTTTAGTTTTATCCAGCTCAATAGTGCTGTCTGGAGTGAAATAGCTGCATTCCAAATTTAGCATCAAATAAATCTACAAGCAACAAAGGGCAGCTGTAAAATGTCAAGCTGTTTTTCAGGTCTCAGTTAACACACAGCAGAGCAAAGCAGAATAGATGCCAAGGTAAAGCCGTTGAAAGAAGCAAAATCATTGTTGTCTCCAAGATAAATGACTGTGATTCATGTTGGCAATTAGAATAATGATCTTTTTAAATTGGTCTTATGTTTCTCCTGGAGTGTTCAGTACTGGGGTGTTCAGTACTCATAATGGAACATGGGAAAGAAATGCTGCCAAGGAAATGGTCAGTTCAGAGACAGCCTAGCCTGCAACTATGTGGGTAAGAGGCTCAGAAGAGTCTCTCCCTAGTTTCTTGGGTGGTAAAAGAGATGGGGAGATGGAATTATCTTTTTAAATTTGCAAGGCTCTGTCAATGTAGAATTGAAATAAAGTAGAATTAGATCAGCTGGTTTTAATTCCTATCTGGTGATCCTGTACGGCTGACTTCAATCTTACAAGTCTGAAAATACAATTCTGCTTCCTCCCCTGAAACCCAGTCTCTGCTCAAGAAACTAGAGAGGGTCTCTTGCCCTGCCTACCATCCAGTTTCAGGCTATTCTGTCTCTTGTTGACTAATGGAAAGCAAATCTTTGCCCCATCTCCCAAGAGCTTTCCCACATTCCATTACTGTACTGAACTTGGTACTGGGGTGCTAGCCCTAGATCTTAGAATAAAGATTCTGAGTGAAGAGTACACAGCGGACAATTTTGAACAGTTGAATTGGAAACAAGATAGCACGAAATGTTCTCAAGAGTTGTGTACATATATACAATGATGGAAGTGTTTGTGACTGGTGGTTGACCACGAAGAGAAGGGCAAATTAAAATGTTGATCCAAAAAGTAGCTTATATATTGTTGTTGTTCAGTCGCTCAGTTATGTCTGACTCTTCGCAACCGCATTGACTGCAGTACGCCAGGCCTCCCTGTCCTGCACTGCCTCCCAGAGTCTTCCCAAGCCC
>JANHZU010004178.1:105465-122369 GCA_032468055.1 Acrochordus granulatus | reverse complement strand
ACACATTTTTCAAAATGAATGGTAAAAAGCAATGAGAAAATAACTAAGACAACTTCATAACGCTGGGATGACTGCACGGCTGTGTAAAATAGAGGAACATCTGTGAGACATGATGTTCGATATTGTGGGATTAATGATATTAAATCTGATCATACTTATAGGCACATCCTAAGAAAGAGAAATATAAAGAATATGAGTTGTCCAGATGGCACAATTCTATTGCAATAAATGTAGAGAAATATGATTTAAAATGTATTATTTAGAAACTTTTTTTCTGGTCCAAGCTTGGGTAAAGCACCCACCATGTTTACTGTCCTGATTGCTAACCTTTACTAGGAAAGAGATAAGACAGCAGCACTAGGTTGATTCTTCTGGATCTCTCAGTGGCTTTTGACATCACTGAACATACAACATTGCTAAAGTGGCCCAGTGAGCTGGAAACCGGAGGCCTTGAGTTACAAGTATTCCACTCCTACCAACGCTGGACAGCAGCAATGAGAGATTTTAGTTCAGCTTCATCAGTTCTTTTGCTGTAGGGTCCCACTGGGTTTTCTTCTTTCTCTGCAGTTGCTGAATATCTACACCAGCTAGTGTAGCTATGTGGAATCTGCTTCATTGACTCTTTCCTTTTCACCTGAATCAGGATAATCTGCAAAGATACCTGGAAGGAATGAAGGGCTTGATAAACTGAGGTGAGTCCACATAAGATGAGGTGTTGTGGGAAGATGGTTCTCACGCCTAAGAACTAGGAAGGTGGTCTGTACCACACCTGTGTGATGCAGCTTTGGTTGGCTTTAATGAGGTGTTGCCATTTGCCCTGAGGTGGCATACTTGCCTCCTTGTAACCTTGGCCAGCCCTGGCAAAAGCTAGTAGATGGTTCCTCATGGGATGAAGTGAAGCTTCATAAGCATTTCACTCTATGAAGTGAAGGAGCCACGCTGTTTCTTAAAGTGGGCTTAAAGAAGTGCTTTGCTCTAGATTTTACTGAAGCAAACACGTTCTCAATGATCTGTACAGCTCTTTATGGTACTGGATGAGGTCACATTTTCTTTGATTTTTTTATTGATAAGATTTAACAAGGATGCATAGAGGAATAGTTGCTCTTCTTTCCTGTCAAGTAGTAACAATAATATTTTAGTTACCATACCCTACACTAATAATGCAATAGGCTGAAACAACAGCTAATACAATGTTATACTACAATCAGTTATAACTTCATAATCTAAATTAAAAGCTTTGCCCATGTGAATCTCATTCTCTAGAAGCAATTCTGGTATCACTATGGAAAGCAAAGTCTCACTTCAGTGATCCATGCTGCAATAACCTCATGATTACTGCCATGTGAACCTTGAATGCTTTGAAGACAGTGTGGAAGCTACAATTGGTGCATGAGACATAAAGCTAATTCTTAAATCAATGCCAGCTAACTGGATCTAATTTGTGATGTTGACTTTAGTCTATGAAACTAAAATTATTACTTACTTGACTGAAATACTCAAAGTATCATCACATTCAGATCTGTGGTCCCAGTTTTGGGTTTTGCTCTGTTTGGTAACCAGGAATACAGCTTTTTTGTAGTGGTGCTTTGACGATGGAACCCTCTTGAAGGACTCCACTATTTTGTGTTTATATTTGTTCAACCTGAAACCAACTAGGAGTGAGTTCTAATCCCACCTTAGGCACAAGGCCAACTGGGTGATCTTTGGCCAATTACTCTCTCTCAGCCCAAGCAAACCTCTTCTGAAAAACCTTGCAAAGAAAATTGTACAGATTTGTCCAGGCAGTGACTCAAAGGCATAAAACAAACACAAAAAACTGCTCTAGGACCAGACTGCTTTTCAAAGAAGTTTTGTGCTATGATCCAACTACATACTGTAATTTTATTGTTTCTTATTGTTTGTTTATAATTATTTATTTTTGCACAATGCTCCAGGTTCTTCTGGAATAAAGATAAATAATTATAATAAATGGCCACAAATAGTAACGGATATTAAGCAAGATGGCCTTGCTTAATGATCCCTATCCCTGGGAAGGTCTAGTGCAGGCCCAGGCCTGCCTGCTTTGGGCCTCCCCCAGCCTGAGTTACTCTGTGCTCTGCTTCCCACCCTTTGAGGTCCCCATAGTCCTTGGGTACCCCAACAGGTCCCTGCAGGCCTTCCCCCTCACTGGGTCCCTGCAGGCTTTTGCCCCTTACAGAGCTTGCACCTACTCCCCACCTCCATTACCCATTGCACACTTACCTGGAACTCTGGAGCTTTCCGCAGTGCTGCACAGATCATGTTAGGGGAAGAGAATGGATTATTACACTGGGTGGCCACATACCATGATTCTGGAAGTGGTTGCCATTTTCTGAGTGACCAGAATTTAATGTGACTATTTGGAAAATGGCAGCCACTTCCAGAATCATGCCACATGGCTGTTCACATTGCACAGCGTTGCAGAAAGCTCTGGGGATATTCAAAAAGTAAGTTCATGATGGATGACTGGCGTGGATTGAGGAGGAATTGTGAGCCTTGTGAGGACTTGGTGGGGTAGGAAGGCCTGCGGAGACTGATGCGGGGGGCGGGGAAGAACTGCAGCATCCCTGTGCTTGGTCAACAGGTCAAATTAATGTGGTGGTGCTGCAGCAGCTATAACTTTGGAGTAGGTTGTAAGTAGGTTTTGGTGTGTCCACTGTAGCGTCAAATGGTTGCTGAGTGACCAGTCGTTAAGTGAGGACAAACTCTGTATGCAAACTTCAGAGCAAATTATAAAATATAGTTTCTGCACTAATGGAGGTATGTTACTTAAACATCTTCACTAAAGGAAATAGCTAACAATTCATCATCTTCAGGAATAAAAATATTTAGACAACACAGTCACAGGTTCAGGAATATACAAGCATGGTGGCACAAGCGGTTAAGAGCACGGCTTGCCAGTTGGAAGGTCGGTGGCCCAAGTTTAAGACCTGGTGTTGCCATGTAGCACGGTGAACTCTTGTTGTCCCACCTCAGCTCCTGCCCACCCAGCAGTTTGAAAGCATGCAAATGCGATTAGATGAATGGGTACCCCTTCCAGGGGAAGCCAGTCAGCAGTGAGGGAGCAGGAAGTTGATGCTGGACCTGCCTGAGCTTGAGGGCGGTGCAGGAGCCGCAGACAAAAGCCCACAGAAGTGAACACTGCCAATCAACTTGGGAGGGGTGTGGTTTAATGTTGAAATGTTAAAAAAAGTTAAAATGTTAAAAAATATTGATTGTGAGCCGCCAAGAGTCCATTAGAGAGAAAAGGTACAATTCCTAATTGCAGTCATATTAAATCTTATGAGAAAAGTGAAACTGAAATAGCTTGGTCACCAAATGCTAGCCACAGCAGTTTCCTGTTACATAAAATGTCAAATACATTGCAAAGAAACTGAAGAAGAAAACAGTTTTCCTATGGTGTTTTGAACTTTTCAGGGTTAAAAATGCTTGAGTATGATTTATGGAATGCTGTTTTTAATAACTGTTGTGTTCTGAGTCTTTAGCTAAAATATGATATACTAACATTTTAATTAAGTACCCTAGTCCATGTCAAAATGGTATCAAGCCTGTTTACTTTTTCTGGAGTTCCAAGGGAGAACCTCCCCCACTTTAATTCTACAGTTCAAAATATACTTCCTTTTCCAAAATCAGTATTTGATCTGGCATAGAATAAAAATATATCTAGAGAAAACATTATAGGTAACGAGAAAAAATGAGATAATTTTCTGATTTGTTCTATCATTCTTTCATTTATATGAAAGTGACTTGGAAAGAGTTTTATAGAAAGTTAAGTATACACAACTGCACTTCACCTGATAGACTCTTGAGATATGAATTTTACATTAATATTTCAGTGACAAGTTATTTAGTAAGAGCAGTTTACATTAATGTATTTTTAAAGATAGACATTGATGCAGGAAAAAATATTATTCTCCCCCTTCCAAGAGAGAAATTAAAAAAAAAAAGTTACAGAGTATTTTAGAAGATTGCATACAACAGTATATTTTGTATACTAGTATCAATATAATAATACAATAATTCATTTTTACCAAAAAAACCCTTGATATATATAGTATAATTAGTATATTGCAATGGTTGAAAAAAATGCAAAACAGAAAGTCCCTGATTCAGTCTTACTTTTGCATTGTTCTTCCACTTACGGCGATATCAAACATAGGACTCAGAATAGGAAAAACCTCACTCACTCCTGCCTGAAATATAAGTCCTAACAAGTGAATGTTCCCTATAATTAAAACTAGATAGCAGGCATCTAGCACAATGTTCTTCCTCTTTTAATTTCGATTTACCAAATGGCGGCATCTATAATTTATAAAGATGAAAATAAATGTTTGTAACTGAAATCACTAAATGGAATACATGCACATTTCACCCATCAAAAAATCCTCTGTAAAATTTCCCTGAAATTTTAGCACGGTTAATCTTATCAATGCATGAAATTCTGAACCCTGCATTCTGTTGTTCTGAAATAATTTCTGGTTTATGCTGATAAACTCTGTTTTTTTGCCCACTCCTCTCATTCATACACAATACCTTAAGATCTGCCTAAGTAATGTAATTCAATGGAATGGAATTCCCTTGATAGCTGCTGTACTCAGTGACAATATCATTTATACTCTACACTGTCATGCCATGACACTGATACATTGGCTTTCGTCCTTCATTTGCTGAAGAGTATGCTGTTTCACCTTCCACTGTGCCCTTCTGCAGCGCATATGTATACATTTACTCCATTCATCCCCAATTACAGAGCTCTGTTGAAATGTCTTTGTTCCATTTATGTTCTACATTCCAAATGTCAGCCTTATTTGAGAATTCTAATTATGCACAAGATGCATCCATAAGCAGTAAGTGCCGCACAGCATTCCTCAAATGAACATCCTACTATGCAACAAGAAATACACAGCAAAAAGCATTGTTAAAATCTATGGCTAGGGCTAATTGGGGTATATTATTCAGTTTGAGCTACAATAGTTGCATTGAGCTACAAACATCAAGTGTTATTTTGAGATTAGGTCATCTCCTATAAGTAGGCTGTATTTATAAGCCTGTGCAGTGCTGCATATTGATTTGTGAAAGGAGTGCAAATGTAATATAATCTTTTGCTGCCTCTTTCTGTTATCATCCTTCATAGATTCTAAACTGACATATATTTTATGTTGAATACTGCCTAGGATAATTTAAAATATTATTTTAAAAGATAAAGCAGAAAAGCACAGCATAGGTTTCTTCAATAAAGAACAGGAGACTAAGTCGTAAACATATGTAGGCTGTTATCTCCTTTCTATCTCTCCATTTCATTGGGTCAATGCTTGGCATAATATTGTACTAATCTGGATCCCAAAGGGACCTTCCTAACTTGGCTCTCTTTAGATAAATATACAGATGAAACTGGCATTTCATTAACCAGGTGATTCAACAGTGAGAAACATTAGGTTCTCCACTTAGGTAAAAAAACAAAACAAATGCACAGATAGAAGAGAGGTACTATCTGGCTTGGCAATACAACTTGTCAAAAGGGTTCCTGCTAGACTGTGCTTTAAATATGAGCTGATAACACTGTGCATCCAATACTATTACCAGTCTTGTTCACCGCATACAAGAACGACGCAGATGAATCAGAAAAGTGAAGGAAAGAGGGAGAAAGAGGGTAAGGGGCTTTTGAGGTTAAATCCTATGAAGAACACTGAAAGAAGCGGATATGCTTAGCTTAAATAAAAGAAGGCTAAGGGAAGATATGATAGCAATGTGGATTTATTCTCCATCATGCCCTTCCAATTCTTTAAGGCTACGATTCTTAGGAAAATCTGATACAAGGAGGTATATCAGTCCAACATTAATTAATTCAGTTTAGAGAAAAATACTTGACTAGATCCATATTAATTTAATGATTAATTATTACATCCATAATAAATGGCACAACAATATTCAGTTACAGCTTTTGTACAGAAGTTAAATCTATGTATGTAAAGAGAAAAAATGAGGATGACGAGCAGCAAAGTGGATGCACTCAGTTACAGTGGTGATGGGTACATCATTGGAAGACCTGAAGACCAGGTTAGGGACAGACTGTCATGAAGAACAATCTATTTTCGTGGTTGTTAAGAGTCAACACTGGCCTAATGGCACATGATCATCATCAATCATCATGTATGTATGCAACAGCCAGAGTTCTGGTGGGGCCACTAAAAAAAGCCAGCATTTATGCAGCACTTTCAATCAAAGAGATAATTATAGGAATGAAGCAAAAAGCAAACGTTCACTTGCACAATTCATTGCCAAACAAACTAAAACAAATAATCCAAGACATATGTGAGCTCACTGTTTCTATTTTAATAATCGCCCATTTCATAGAAGTGAAACTTTGTTACAGATCGTTGTCTTTGTCATAGACAATGACTCCAAACTTTCAATCACCCAACTCAATTCTTCAAATATTTTTCACCTTCACCTATTGTGAAAATTTCTTTTATTGCTCATCCCACCCTTTGGCAATGATGTCTTCTCCATTTAAAGATCTCCGTGACCCATTCCTTCCTTTATCTTCCTCTCCTAGTTTTGGCCTCCCCCTCTTTTCCACTATGTTCATCTTCTCTGTATCTTTCTTCTTCAATCCAACAAAACAGAAGCATAGCTCATCTTTTATCATTGACTAATTCAAGTGCCAAAGGTGACCAATAAGAGGAGGCTAAACATATGCACAGAAGACCTAGCAGCAAGAGAAGGCTACTGCATCCATTGGTAGGTTTAGCAAATATAAATTCTTCTGAGAATAATGCAACATTAGTCAACTTTTCTCTATAAGAAAGACCTTAATTCTTTTTTGCTAATGGGAATTCACGTTGTCCTAAAGACTACAATGGTAGCAAGTCTGCTTCAAATATGACAGTGAGAAAGAAGTAAGTTCTGGTGAAAAATTAAACTTTTTTCTAAAAGTCCTCATACTTGTAAATATCTGAAACAAAATCCAGAAGACAGAGCTTCTGATTCATACTAGTTTGATGCATTTCCTAGTCCTCTGTCACATTTTTTAACGTAAAGAGGATATTGGACTGATATGGTATTGCAGCATTTCTCCCCAAATCCATGTCATAGCATAACAATCTTTTGATATGATAGATCTTTTACTACTTCTAAGTCAAATTCCCACCCACCCTCCAAAAACTTGTTAATTGTAACAAGCTACTTACAATGAACACATCTGCCTTTTTCCAATTTTCAACAAGTTCCAGTATTTATCTTAGAGTTATTCATTTGGCAACTTCTTCCTATTTTTTTTAAATAACTTCCACAACAGGGTGAAATATTGAAATAAATTTGAGTCTGTGGTTTCTAGTTCCATATTCCACAATAGGTTCCAAATCCCAAACAGATCTTACCAGACCAATGGAAGGAAGATTAGCCATTTGAAAACTGGCTGTGCTTCGTCTGCAGCCCTAGACTGTATGAATATTAGTTTTCTGTTGTACTGCATAAGAAAGGGCAATAGATGGAAAATCTTATTAACACCTGTTTTTTTTTCTTGTACGCCTACACTTCCAACATCTACAAATGCAAAGGTTAGAAAAAAAATCTCAAAATGATGGCTCATTCTAACCTAAGCTTTTTCCTCACTTGCTGCCTTTATCATTTCAAAATTTTGTTTCCTTTTTGAGGAATGCATATAGCAAAAGTGTGTAGAGCTCAGATCCATTGGAAATGCATTGAATCTTGTAATTAAACCAGCAAAAGACAGGCATGAATGAAGATGGCAGAATCTATTGATTCCTGGGCTTGGTTGCTTTGGAATTTTTTCTCTTTTCGCCCATCTCCAGTAGAAAAACAAGAAAGGAATCTGACTGAATTCTGCATTGCTTGCTTGTACATTTCTTTTGTTCCTTTTTGCTCTGGTCAAATCTGATCAAATCAATCTGATCCACACCTTCTATTTGAAAAAGAATGCAGTTTTATCATTTTGGAAAGCACTGATCTAGGAGTTTTACTATAAAGTAATCTATATAAAAATATTTAACAATAAATTATACTAAGATAAGCATATTCTGAGATTCAAATCATTCAAGATGCCTATTTATCACAATTAATATAATAACAGGATGGAACAAATACATACGAATCTAATGCAGACAGAAGATTTCCACTGTTTGGATGAAAAAGTCTTTCAACCCTAATATGCTCAGTCTCACAGCACAGTATCATCAAGCTAAATTAAAGAGGGAATCATCAAAATTAAGTGTAATGAGCATCAGTGGCTGTCATTTAAGTACACACTTAATGTTACCACTAAAATGAACTGGATGTCAAAGTGCCTATTTCTGGCTCAATCATGCTCAGATTAAGTAATTAATGAAGGAGCTGTCCCTTCAAGATGCTGCTGGCTGGGATTAATTATGGGAAATTTTATGAACATTCCATCCAAAAAAGGCAGAGAAAAGTGCCTTATACATATAGGCAGGCTGCTTTGCCACTTCAGCAGACTGACAAAAGCTTTGCAGGGTTTCCAGACAAATATGTATCCCATTATCTATCTAATCTTTTTTCTCTGAATTGAACCTACAACTTCTATAAATAAATTGAGTGCTGTATCCTGAGTTGACACTTCCCCCAAGAAGTTGGCTACAATGAGCATAAAATTCCACAAGTCATAATCACTTCATGAGATACCGAAACAGTGTACAATCAAGCATGATACAGGGACTCAACACTGCACTTCAGAAATTGCTTGGCAAACTAGTCTGATGTTCTTATGTATCTATGCATGACACACAATGCTTTCCCCATATAGTAGTCTCATGCATACCTAATTTTTTCTTTCTGTAAATACCATATATGCATTTTAGAGCAATGATGTTTCAATCTGCACATGACTAACTCCAAATCCACCTTGAGATTAATAATACAGCTGTTCAGAAAGACAGCTTCCTCTTTTATTAAAGCTATTTTTGACATTCCTATAGTTAGGCCATTAACAGAAAGTGGCATCCCATGTAACTCCAACATAAAAGTGCTTAGTAAGAAGAGAAAGGGGATGAAGTTTTATTAGGCACATAGAGAGTATATCAGCATCTGTTTTTCCTTCAATGCTTATTTTTGTAAACAATATCATTGCTTTCTCTTTCTTTCACATTCTGTCTTTTATCAGTGCTTTGGCTCTAGTGAGAGGATACTTGCACTCTCCTACTAAGATAAGAGCAGTTTCAATGCCCATGGTCTCTTGAAAACCTGCATAAGATATTAGAAGCCTTATCATGCTTCTTCTTTCCTTTAAGATAAAGTTTTCATCAAGCTGAGGTTGACCCTTGACAATTTGCTATTGTCTTTTTCATGGATGTTTCTTCAACTTCCCAGGCTGCATTCCTTGTATTTCCAGCTGATTTCCCATTTAAGTACTATTCAAATCTTAATCTTTTTAGTTTATCTTCTCTGCATTAAGATCAAATTATCTAAAACTGAGATAAATCGGAAAAATGGATAAGTCAGAAAAACTACTTCTTCTTATGTTTTTCCTATTACTTCTGCATATTTCTTGAGTTCTTTCTTTCAGATTTTATATATCTACTGCACTTATAACCTGCCACAATCCAAATTACCCCTCAATAGTCAGTGTTGAACATCTTCTGTTTTCCATCAGAATTCTAGAGTTGGAAGAGGCCCTTCAAGTCACTGAGAGCAACTCAGAGCTCATGCACCTGAATTAATGCATCTCTCACCCATGTCTGTCTAGAAACTGTCTGAACATATCCATCAAGGGAAAGATAATGGCTTTCACTATATGCCTATCTTACTGGTAGAAACATTAATTTAATATTTTCCTTCCTGTAAAACATAAACTGATTTTGCTGTATCCTGGATTCAGGAATGACGGAGAACTGATCTTAATCTTCTTGACCCTCTCTCACCAGTTTTTGTCCATCCACCACATTTAGGTGGACAGAAAGCAGAGATAGCATCTCTCTGTAAAAAATAATTAAAATGAACTAAAATCTTGGGCCAGTCACTATCACTCAGCCCAACTCACCTTACAGGATTGTTGTTGTGGGGAAAACAGGAGGAAGGTGTGTTGGATATATTTGCTGCCTTGAGTTATTTGTAAAAATAATAAAAGCGGGATACAAATAAATAAATAAGAAATAAAAAGCCTTATTGTTATATGGAGCTGCTGAAGGGTAGGATGGGAGCAGTAACAAAACTATTATTGTGAAAGCTCTTAAAAATAAAAACAATATTTTTTAAAAGATGATTTGCAAAATTCTAAATTACTTGGCCTTTGAAGCTTATACAAAAAAGTGTTATGAAATATGGGACATATACTACTCAGTTGCAACCACAATGCCCTCAGATCAGTTACTAAATGACTGTACATTATGAGCTAGTATAGACTGAAATACTGAAACTAATGTAAAATTAAAACTTATGTGGTAAGAAGAATTTTAGTTTCACTGGCTACGGTTAGGGAAAGTGGATTTCACTAAAACTGTCATTTGAGTAATCTGACTTTGGTATCTCAAAATAAATGACTAGCACTTGGCACATGAAATATTCTGTTGGAAACTTTATGGTCTATAAAAGTTAATGACTGACTTAGGGGGAAATATATAGTATCAGGATGTAACTTCCCCTTAGGAGAACTACCTCTGATGAGGCACAAACCTAGCCAGTAAGTCAATGAAATGGTTTTAAAATGTATTTCATTTTTTTTGTTGTGGCATTTAATCCTGATGAGAACAAGGGCTGAGTTTTGCTGTAACTCTTGGTTCCTACGGTCTCTCTCTTATGCTTACCAATGATGAAAAATTAAATTAGTCTCTTGTTAGCTGCCCTTTTATTCTTTGGAATATAAAATAATAGATTCTGAATCTTGATTCAAAAAGTGGTATAAATTATGTGTTAAAGTTAGGCTAAGAGAGACAATATCTAGATTTAGCTTCAAGCAAAAGGTGTTAATTGCTAACAGTTAATGCTGTAAAAGATATTTGTGGATCTGAATACAACTGGCCATTAAAGCAAACTACAGTGAGAAGCTGAATATGTTGTAGGAGAAGCACACTTCCTCCAAAATTATACAGACACAGACTCCTAGGTATTCAGAATCTTGAATCAACAGTACCTCCTTTTTATCTATATATTTTTATCTATATACCTACAAGAACTTCAAAACTACCTTTCAAATGATAAGTGATAGGTTATAGCATCCTTGATGTGCTTTTTCTTTTAAAAGCAAAAAGAAGTTACAAAATGAGAAGGAAGACTTTGACATGTTTCCACTCAGGCTTTTTAAAGAAAATTACTTGTAATAAACTGTCAAAGAACTTGGAGATGATAAAAACTCAAATGTAAAAATAAGGTTTTTAACATAAAAATATTCTGAATTATACTTATGAAAATACAAATATAATGCTTTGCAATTTTTGGTATATATGTGTTTGTACAGTTATAATGTGTATATGAATGTATTTAGGTATATGTTTTAAGTTTGTGTGTGCATATATACACACAGACACATGTACCCACACACATAACATACAACCATGTAGACTGTGACAGTGAAGGAAGTTACCCATGAAGCACCTCCTGAGCCAGGAACTCAAAGGAAAAATACATGCTTTGAAGTTTCGCAACTCCCATTCAAATCAAATGCATGATTTGAACGCATGCTTTGAAGTTTCACAACTCCCATTCTTGTACTTTTATATCTATTTTTTGTCAAATTAATAATTTCAAGCTTCAGCATTCCAAGCATTACCAACTGTGTTACAGTCTTATAATAATATACAATAACCATGTTGAACTGTTCATTACAGTATTTTGATGGCTTGATGTGCTATAAAGAAGATTCAACATATTCATGATTAGAAATTACTTTGGGCCAGTGATAGCAAAAACATCTAAGGCTGTTAAATGTTTTGGGAATAAACAGGGACACATTTTCATTCAATTTAACTGTAAAAGCTTTTAAAAATTTTAATCATATTAAGATATTTGAGTTAGATGAGATAGCTATAGTTCTACAACTTGAAGAAAAATACATTTGCATTTCTTGTGCAAAACAGTAGCAAGCAATGAAGCTGTTGTTAGAAAAAGGGTTTTGCTTTCTTTTATCATTTTCCTTCCCACTTGTTTCCTAACCAGTTGGGGACATTTTTATTTTGGAACTATGGATGACATTTCTGAGGGTCCCTGTCATTTGATTAAATGAAACATTTAACCTTCACATTTTTGGGACAGATCAAAGACCAGACAGATTGAGGATTTTCTTTACTGATTCTTCTGTGATATTTCAAAAAATAATAAAGATGGATATCAATCTAAAAAATAAAATCTCATTTTATGTGTGTGGGGAGGAGGGAGGTGCCCACTTGAATTTTAGAACTAGGCTACTTATCCAATGATAGTACCATTAAGGTACAGTCATTGAAATGCCAATGACTTAAGGATTCCACTATTCCTTCAACTAGATTTATAACATAATGTGGAAAATGTATAAAGAAATATATCAGATAAGCTAAGAGTTCCATATCTGACTATGCCATTAAAAACATTAATTTAAAAATGTTCTCCAATTAATTTAACATATCAAAAAAAAATTTAAGCCTGTTAATAAAATTCCTTGTTCTCAAAAGTATTCAGGAACCTCACAAAATGACAAAATTACTCCATTTAGTTTTAAAGAGACAATTATAGTATTTTGGCAGTGTGGTGGCAGAGTGGTTAAGATGCTGGGCTTGTTGACCAGAAAGTTGGCAGCTTGGCAGTTCGAGACCCAAGCGCCATCACGTAATGGGGTGAGCTCCTGTTACTTGCTCCAGCTCCTGCCAACCTAGTAGTTCGAAAGCAGTAAAAATGCAAGTAGAAAAATGACCTTTGGTGGGAAAGGTAACAGCATTCCATTCACCTTGGTGTATAGTCATGCCAATCATATGGCCACATAAGCGTCTTTGGACAAACACTGGCTCCCTTGGCTGTGAATTGAGCACCATTCCATAGAATTGGCCACGATTGGTAGGGGAAACTTTTAACAGTATTTCAGGATCAATTTATTCAAAGTTTTAGGCTAACTGATAAATTAATTACAGCTTTTAGAAACCTTTCACAGAAGCTATATATAATATAGATTTTTGAGTTCCCTTTCTCTCCCCTTTAGAAAGAAATTTCTTTTTATAATTCTTTTCTTTTTAATGAAACAGGAATCAAAAGTAGGACTTACATGTAACTTTCCCAGAATCTGTGCTGGCTAATACTCTCAAGAAACAGGGAAGTGGATGTATATAGAAATTAATTGATGACAGCAATCCATGAAGATGCGAACACTGAAAGATTCACAAGGTGATTTTCTGGCTGTTCAGCAATCTAAAAAAACACAACACAACACACAGTATTGATAAAAATGAGTTTTCATTGGCTTTAACTTTTCCCAGAGTCATTAATAATATCCTATTTAGGTAATAAGTTAAACTTAAATTTTGAATTTGTGCTTGTTTCATTAAATAATTTAATGAACTCCATTTATAGGACATGTTAATAGAAACAAAAGCTAGTTTTTTCAATGAAATGCTCAAGAATTCTTAATTTACCTTTAAAAAAGAAATTTGTGATCTGCAAAAGCTGAGTCTGTAGTTTAGCAATAGCTGATTCTAAAATACCCTTCTGTACAGGCACAGAACATACAGGTAAAAAAACTGAGAGACCATGAAAAAGAATTAAATAGGCTGCCTTTTAATATCCTAACTAAGCATTTCATAGTGACACTAAAGTAATATATTAAATAACTTTAATATATTAAAGTTATTAATAATATATTTCAATATATATAATTCATGTAACTATTTTTCCATGACTCTGTTGGCCATCTAACTACTAGAAAATTCAGGATGCATTGATGTAGCGCATCTTATTCACATTCTGGGTTTACCAAATGAACTGTGAATTGAAGTCTATTGAAAATCTTAATAATTAAGGTGAAATTGACTCATTCTCTGCTATAGATCATTCATATATAACGTTACTTGAAACTACAGAATCAGCAGATATAGGTCCAGGAACTATCACAGCATTCAGTGTCTTGTGTTTAGATAATATTCTGGTGGAGGACTGCTGTGAATCTGTATGAGAAGAAAAGAAACTTTGGGTTCAGCTTAATATTTTAAAAACAAATAATTATTTGAGCTGGAATTACCTGGTATTTTCCAGAAAATATTTATGAACAATAACTTTCTTGTTCTCATTTTTTTATCCACTGAAAATTATTCAGCTTTCATTCCATTACTTTCAAGTTAATTTCACTTTTTTCTTTGTTCTCACCATGTAAGTAAATCAGAACTGCTGGACATTTTCACTGAGGTCACCATAATAGTTCAATCACTCATTGAGTTCAGGGAGGGAAAATGACACACAAACAACAACAAAAAAGAGCAATGGAATGAGGATCTGTAGTAGTGAAGATAGCTGGATTTAAGAGAAGGGAAATATTTGTCAAAATGCAAACGAACAATCTTTATGCTTGCATTACATGTTGTGATGGAAGTACTGCATCTTTTGCATGATGACAACCTGATATATGTATGATTATTCTGACACCATTGGGATTTGTTACAGATGCTGTTGCACAGTGGAACTGAACAGAAATAGAAAAAATATGATTGAGAGTGAGAAAAAGAATTCTACAGAAGCAAAATTTTATGTTTGTCTAAAAAATTAAGTCTGGGCAACATTAAAAATAATTATTTCTGTGAAAAGCATAGCTTGGTTTTGTCCTTCCTGGAAAGAATGCTGCTTTAATTTACAAATAAATTGTATAAAAAGAAGCTGGACACAGAATAGGAAAATTCTACCACAAAGAGAAATGGGGATAGAAGATAACAGAAATAAAGGCTGCTTTGAAAAGACTTCTTTCTGTATTGCTCTTCTCACAATGATAAAAAAATACATCTGAAAAATATTAAGTATTTTGTTAAAAAGAAGACAATTAAAATGTTTAGTTAAATGTTTAAAAAAAGGACTGGGAGAGTTTAAACACAGCCCCATTTGTTTTCAGTAGTAAAAATAAAGCTTCTAAGAATTGACAATTGTTTCAAAATGCTGAAAAAATGAAAGAGGGGAAGTAATTTAGGAAGTGGTAAGCATCTATAGTATAGCAGCATTGGTCTAAAATTCCCAACTAGTGCTCGGCATATTGACTGTGAATTGTGAAAGCTGAGGTTCCACACATCTGGAAGACATCAAGTCAGAAAAGGCTTGTCTACTGCATGATAGTCACAAATGTGGTGAGCCTGTATCCTAGCTGCACACAAGCAGCCAAGTTCATATGCACAGATATAGTTGCTAGTAGTTTGAGGCCACTGTGATTTTTTTCTTTTGTACAAATCAAGCCATACATTGGAATTTTGATTATAGTATAGTTAAATTAATAATATTATGTAACTGTGTTCAAGTAAGAGTAAACCTGTTGTTCAGTCACTCAATTGTGTCCAACTCTTCATGACCTCATGGACCACAGCACACCAGGCCTCCCTGTCCTGCACTATTTTCTGGAATCTGCCCAAATCCATTCCTATTTGTCTACAATGATATCTATCCATCTCATCCTCTGCCATCTCCTTTTGCCTTCAAACTTTCCTAGCATCATGGTCTTTTCCAATGAGTCTTCTCTTTGCATTAGGTGGCCACAGTATTTGAGCTTCAGCTTCATTATTTTTCCTTCCAATGAACAATCAGACTTGATTTCCTTTAGGATTGATTGGCTTGATTTCCTTGCAGTTCCAAGGGATTCTCAAGAGTCTTCTCCAGCACTACAATTTGAAGGCAATAGTTCTTTGGCACTCAGCTTTCTTCATGGTCCAACTCTCAGAGCCATACATTACTATGAGGAAAACCATAATTTTGACTATATGGACCTTTGTTGGCAAGGTGATGTCTCTGCTTTTTAATATGCTGATTAGGTTTGCCATAGCTTTCCTTCCACAGAGCATGCATCTTTTAATTTCATGGCTCCAGTGATCTTGGAGCCAAGAAGATAAAATTTGTCACGGCTTCTTCTTCTTCCACTTCTATTTGCCTGGAAGTGATGGGAGCACATGCCATGATCTTGGTTTGTTTACTGTTCAGTTTCAAGCCAGCTTTTGCACTCTCCTCTTTCACCTCATCAAGAGGCTCTTTAGGTCCTCTTCATTTTCTGCTATTAGAGTGGTATTGTCTGCATATCTGAGGTTATTGGTTTTTCTCCTGGCAATCTTTATTCCGGCTTGTGATTCACCCAACCTGGCATTTTGCATGATGTACTTTACAGTGTGACAATATACAGCCTTGTCATAATTTCCCAATTTTGAACCAATCCATTGTTCCATGTCTGGTTCTAACTATTGCTTCTTGATCCACATACAAGTTTCTCAGAAGTGGTAAGGTGGTCTATCTTTCCATCTCTTTAAGAATTTGCCAGTTTGTTATGATCTACACAATAAAAGATTTTAGCATAGTTAATAAAGCAGAAGTAGATGTTTTTCTGGAATTCCCTCGCTTTTTCCATGATCCACCAAATGTTGGCAATTTGATCTCTAATTCCTCTGCCTCTTCAAAACCCAGCTTTTACTTCTGTTGTTCTCAATTCACATATTTCTGAAGTATTTTGAGCATAACCTTGCTAGCGTGTGAAATTAGTGCAATTGTACGGTAGTTTGAACATTCTTTGTCATTGCCCTTCTTTGGGATTGGAATGTAAACGAACATTTTCCAATCCTGTGGTCACTGTTGAGTTTACCAAATTTGTTGGCATGTTGAGTGCAGCATTTTAACTGCATCAGCTTTTAGGATTTTAAATAGTTCAGCTGGAATATCATCACCTCTGCTAGCTTTGTTGTTAGTAATGTTTCCTAAGGCCCACTTGACTTCACACTCCA
>JANHZU010004178.1:94008-105365 GCA_032468055.1 Acrochordus granulatus | reverse complement strand
AAGACTTGATAGAACAGGTTAATATCAGCCTCTTCGGCACCAAAAGTTGGAGCATAGACTTGGATCACTGTGATGATGAATGGTTTGCCTTGGATTCGAACTGAGATCATTTTGTCGTTTTTGAGATTGCACCCAGTACTGTTTTTCTACTATGAGGGCTATTTCATTTTTTCTAAGGGATTCTTAGGGATCCACAGAAGTAGATACAATGGTCATCTGAAATAAATTCACTCATTCCTATCCATTTAAGTTCATTGATTCCCAAGATGTTGGTGTTCAATCTTGCCATCTCATGTTTGACCACATCCAGCTTACCTGGATTCTTACATTCCAGGTTCCTATGCAACATGGTTCTTTACAGCACTGGACTTTCCTTTCACCTCCAGACTGATCCACAACAGAACATCCTTTTGGCTTTGGCACAGCCACTTCACTCTTTGGAGCTATTTGTAATTGCTCTCCGCTCTTCACCAGTAGCATATTGGACACCTTCCATCCTGAGGGGTTCATCTTTTGGCATCGTATCTTTTAGTGTTTTGTTATTGTCCATGAGGTTTTCTTGGCAAGGATTTTGGAGTAGATTTCCATTTCCTTCTCCAGTGCAATACTATAGCCTGTTTTTCACCAGATGTCCAGGAACTCCAACATATAAGTGCAGTCCTTATTGGTATAGGTTATGGGTTAATATGGTATGGGTTATGGGTTAAGTTGATATGGCTTTCTGTAAATTATGTCCCACCTTATTTTTTTATGGGAGGGATACACTCTTTATCTGGCTTCTCTGATCAGATCTGTCCAATATGATTTAACCTCTGGCATAACTCTTATCTTCCTCAGAGCACACAAGCTCACCACCACATCAAGTTAGTGCCTCATTGGGGGAAGAGTGAGCATACCATATACCCACCAGGAGGCATTAAAAATATCTCAATGGATATATATTATGTAAAATAGAGAAATTTTCCCATTAAGAGGGGTAATGAAAATCATGTAAAACCTTGTACCCAGGAACACCAGAGAGAGAGAGAGAGAGAGAGAAAGAGGGAGGGAGGGAGGGAGGGAGGGAGAGAAAGATCTTGGTATCTTTCTCTCTCTGAGAGCTTAAGGAAAATTGGATTGTTTGTACCATTCTGATTATATATCAAATTTAGAAACTGTTTATCTCACTCACAGAACTTTGGATGGTGTACAATTAAAAGCAAAAAAATATATAAATATTATGGCTCAGCATATAAAGTGATGTGTTATGCAGCCCTTAAATGCCATGCAGAGAGAGATTCTAGTCATTCTTCTCTCTATGCCATGAATTTTCTCTTTCTCTAATAAAACAGGATATTATTTTCCAACATGAGACAGATAATATGAAGCAGGAGGTTTACAACCTGAGAACTAACCTTACAATGTTCTTGGAAAGAGTGATTGATGTTCACTGATGTAAAAAGCCTGGGATCGAATCCCTAACATTGTATTCCTTTTTTGCAAATGTTTCACTCTCCATTTCTCTTCCTGTATCCCTAGATATATTTGCACTGCCCTGAATGCATATCAAATTTAACACATAATTAATAAAATGAAAGGTGGAATTCTCTGCTCAAGAGGTCATGTTAGGGTAAATTGAAACTTAACCAAGTCCTAATGCATAGTTCAGCATTGGTGTCTCCTGTGAGTTGATTCCATGCTTCTATTTTAAACAGTCATTCTTATTCTGAAATCTAAGAATAACTGATAGAAAATACTTCTTTATCATGGTAAAAAAGTACCAGTGATGAAAATAGAGTTGCAGTACTAGGAGAAATATAATACTGGCTCAGTGGAAACTTATTAATATAAGTGAAAAACCCTATTTATCAGGCAAGCACTTGTGGAAAACAGTTCCTTACTTCACATTTTAAGAGAAAGAGGCTATGGGAGAGTGATTGGTCAGCTTTCTTCAAAAGTCTATGAATTCCTAAAAATCAGCAATTCCCAATTAGGCACCCAGCAGATATACTTTATTACAACAGCCATCAGATCAACTCATATCTATTAACAATTCTGACTAGAGATGGTGGACATTGATGGAAACTGTCCAGGGTGTCCAACCTTGGCAACTTGATGTGTAGACTTCAACTCCCAGAATTCCTCAGCTAGCATCATAAAGTTGCTATGGTTGGACATGCCTGCTGTCGTCTAATACAAATAATGGAAAATCACCATATGGCATTTTTGTACTAAGAAAATTATTTTAGATGGACACCATAGTCTTAGTTTTCATCATGGCTTTATACAAAAGAGAATACAAAGCTTTCATCAAAGAGCCTCCCTTGCTAGCCTAATTGTTAGAAAAGACATCTACATTGATATTTTAAAATTTACATTTCAGATTATAGCAGAAATAAATGTTTTTCCACAACCATTGGAACTATTATGCCAATAGCCATTGGCTTGGTGCCTGCCAGGCTCCTTGTTTCATCTGGCATTATCAAAGGTCACTTAGAAAATAAAATGGCTGAATGTTACTGCTCACTCTTTGATTGGAATTGTATCTGATTGCCCAGAAAAATAGCACAAAACAAAGGTAAATTGGGGTGACAGACAAAAGTAGCAGAGACTATATGTAAGATTAGAAAACTAAATATAGTAGACACAATTTTATCAATTTTCCTTTCATAAAATGGAGAGATTATGATCAGACAGCCATTTCCAAAATATGGCAACCACTCCATGATTAAATGTTCAATGTATTCACCAGTTCATAAAGTTTGCCTACAGGCAGTCTTTGACTTAGGATTGTTTAATGACCATTTCAATTTAGGATTGCCTGGGAAAGAATGCCTTATGGCGCATAAAGCGCTTCCAGCTGCCATAAAGCATGGTGTTGCTCCCCCCATCGCATGCTCATGATCTGGATCTTTGGCAACCTGTTCACGCTTACAACTAGTTGCCAAGTGACCCACAATCATGAGATTGTTGTTTTCAGTCTTCTCTGCGAGCTTCTCCAGGAAGTCCAAAAGAAAGCTAGCAGGAAACGTTGCTGGCTGCTGCTGCCTTCCAAGAGAACTCCTCTTGTCCCTGGGGACTGGTCGAAAAAGCAGCCTGCTGAGGGAAGCTGAAGTCCTTTGGCGGGGTGGAGATCCTGATGAACTGAGCTCCATTTTTGTGCATGGAGGAGAGATAACATCCTCTTGCAGGGTGCAGAAGTGGAGCTCAGAGCCTGATGATTTGAGCGCTGTTTCTGCACTCTGCCAAAGAGGATCCCTTCCACTCATGGAGATGAGCTGATATCCTCCTACAGGGTGTGGAAATGGAGCTCAGATCTTGATGATCTGAACTCCATTTCTTAACCTATGGAAGATGTTCCCTTTAGCATGGGGAGGAGAGATGATAACTGTTATAGCCAGCCTCTGAAACAAGAGGGAGCCAAAATCCAAGCAAAGAGTAAAAAAGCAATGCGATAAGATAAGAAGCATGGGGTGCCTCAGGTTAGTGGAAGAGGCCCTAGAGGGCCTGGCACAGGCCACATGTGAGCCTCTCCCTCAGGTGCTGAAAATCCTACTTGGATTTTGACAGGGAAGATTTTCAGCTCCTCAGTGGAGCATCCCAGAGTTCCTCCCAGTCATCCAGCACCCCATGCTCCTTACCTGGGTTTGGAATTTCTTAATGACCACAACTGGGAGTGCCAGGATTGCAGTTGTTGAGTGAAGCAGTCACATGGGCAGTAACATGATATCTCACTTAACGACTGCTTTGCTCAACAACTGACATTTCAGCCTCAATTGTAATCATAAGTTGAGGGTATTGTTTTCTGCTTGTTCGTCTGTTCTTAAATCCTGCTTATTGGGGTGCTGGTTGCTAGAGAGGATGTATTTTGGACTATTTGTTTTCTTTTTACTATTTTTATTGTCTCTTTTTCTTTTCTTTTTACTCTAATCAATAACTTAATCAAGAAACTATCAAGAAGAAAATCACACCCCCACCAACACTGGAAGGGCAGCTACTGCATATAAATAGGGAACACTTACTAATACTGATGAGCAAACAACCAAGCTCAGAGTTCATTAAGAACTCTACCATTTTATCTGCATGTGGCTAATTGGTTCCAGTGCTTCATCAAACAAGTTTAAGGATTCAAAAGATCTTTTTTCCTATTAAGATTTTAACATTCCCCAACAACTTGTATAGGTTTTATTTAAACTATAAAAGATGTTCAGGCTTAGATAAACAGCAAAATACAATTTATTAAATAATTGTTAACTAATGATAATCTCATTCAAACATGCCAATTTCAACAGGACAAAGTGAAGGAAACTTTATGTTCTGTTCCTTTCAGTGTTTAAAGAGAAATCTCTTTCTGAAATCACTCCCTCTGCGTAATGTAGTACAGCAAGTCACAGGGGTTTTACTGTTGCATGCAACATTTAGAAGACTGGATAAAGGCATGTTTATAGCAGACCACTGATGTATCTCTACATTTGTTCAAGGGAATTCTCACATAGGCTTTCTAAAGGAGAAAAAATATTTTAGCAACAGGATATATTTAACAGGAACTTGCTAATAACTACTATTTTAGTTTCAATCAGTTTTACGATAATAGCTCCATATCTGGTACATAGCATTTCTTTGTTCAATGCCACCTGATAAAGGAGCATTAAATCTTGAAGAAAAAACAACAACAGAATAACTTACCAGTCATGGATTGCAAAGAGATTCAAAAATGGTAGTTAAGCATAGCTATGCTATTGTCGTTTTGTGGAATTAGGCAACTCTTAATTGGAAGTATTATTCGAGAATTATTTTGAATGACAATATACTGTAAATGGATTAGTCTTTTATATTTCATCACCTGAACTTTGAAAGTTACCCTTTCAAAGAATGTAACTCTACCTTTCGAATCTAGTTAAAAATAAAACAATGTACAATAATCCCTTTAAGGTTCTTAAAGAAAAAAAGGCTTACTTTTTTCATAAAAATATAAACTTGCCTCAGAAATAACAGGATTAGCTGCTAAGTAATATTTCACAAAAATATCCCAGCAGATATCTGCAAGTGGAGATGGTCGTGCGTTGTGGATGATCTTGTTGGTCGTGCTTGTGGATGATCTCTGGCATGAGCAGGATGGCGGTAGTGCATCCATCCTAGCTCTCCTTGACCTCTCAACGGCTTTTGATACCATCAACCATAGTATTGGTTGATGGTATCAAAGTCCCAGCTTTGGGGGTTGGGACTGGGCAGTGCAGTTTTGCACTGGTTCAGCTCCTTTCTGCAAGGCCAGTTTCAATTGGTGTTGATAGGGAGAGAGAAGTCCAGTCCTCTTTAACATTTACATGAAACCGTTGGGTGAGATCATCCATCGCCATGGGATGAGGTACCATCAGTACACTGATGGTATCCAGATTTACATCTCCTTCCTTAGTGATCCACATGATGCTGTCTTGGCCTTGACTCAATGTCTGGAGGCTGTACGGGTCTGGATGGGGGACAGCGGACTTTGGTTGAACCCTGGCAAGACTGAGTGGCTCTGGGTGGCTGGGGGTCCTGGCTCTGGGAAGTTAACATCCTTAACTCTGGATGGGGTGGCACTACCTCAGACAGATCCGATATGTAATTTGGGGGTTCCCCTGGACTCGCGACTCCAGTGATTTAGTTTATGCTATTCATCTTCTTACTATTCTAATGAGCATTCAAAGAATTTAATTTTTTTTAAAAAAACTTAATTTGAGATTTAGTGAAGGGGATGTAACTTTACAAATACAGTATTTTAAATATGAGGGTTGGAGGAACCAAACACAACTGAGAAATACATTCAGTGCTCTTGATAAGGGGGAATCTTCCAGAAAACATCTCCTACTTATATGAACAAGCATGGGAGAGTATATAAATGTGGTCAGTAAAGAAGATATCTAAAGGGTAACACATTAGATCCCTGTGTACCAGTACTTAGGTCAGGCAAGTTAAGGAGGAAGTTATATTGAGAACAGAGCTCAAAGGTTGCATAATGGACAATGAAATTTAAATTAATGTCTCCGCATTTAGTTGATATCTTTTGTCTGATTGCCCCTCCCCCTAAGAATAGAGACCCCTGCATCTCAAGAAAGTAATTACATTTATGTTAATTTTACATTAATTTTATGGCAGCCATGGTAATTTACATCATTTGAGAAGGAAAGAGGAGGAAAGCGTCAATAAATTTGAAAGATGATCAACCGATTACAATCTGCTTCTGAGAATTTGGACAGCAAAAATCATGGTGTGGAAGTGTCCATAGTTGGGCCCTTATCAGTTATAAAGTTTTTAGGCATTCCTTTCATTTTCCCCCATCCCAGTTTGTTCAGATTTCTTCCTTTATGATACTAGGAATTTGTTTTTTCTTTCTTTTGCTTCTTAACCTAGTCTTTTTTTCCTCTCTACTGCGACCTAGCTTTATGGAATTAGTTTCCCAGAATTTTCACCAAACTCTTATTGGTTTCTAGAATCGAGATAGACTACTTTTAAAATAGTTTTAAAACACTTAAAACTTTCAGTTGTTGACTTTAGTAAGTTTTTAATTCCCATTCTTATATATTAATAAGAAATGAGTATATTATAGGGACAGCACAGGTAGGAAGGTTTGGTGATAAAGTGAGAGAAGTGAGACTTAGATGGTTTGGGCATGTGTTGCGGAAGGATGAAGAGTATATTGGGAAGAGGTTGTTGAGGATGGCGCTACTGGGTAGAGGAGAAGAGGAAGGCCTAGGAGGAGGTACGTGGATGCTGTGAGAGAGGATATGCAGGAGGTCGGTGTGAATGAGGAAGATGCTGAAGACCAAGGAAAATGGAAATAGAAGATTCGCTGTGGCGACCCCTGATGGGAGCAGCCAAAAAAAGAAGAAGAGTAGAAGATTCTGCTAGTTTCTACAGTAATACTCAACCCTTAGCACCAAATCAGTCTATTTAAACATTTAAGTCAACTGAAAGACACTATTTAATATTATAAAAAATTCATGTGATAATTTTTGTCAGTTGAAAAACACAGTTTCATAATGCATGGTCTAAAACAAAATACTTTCTCTTAGAAACCCTTTTACTGTTATGAAGATTGAGTAAAAGATATATGCTTAATCTACTAAGACTTGACTTTCAATTTAATCTACTAAGACTTGACTTTCAGTGTAAGTACTTTTCCAACAGCTTTGCAAAAGATAATGAAATGGAGAATTCTATTCCACTGATTAAAAAAAAATCATAGATAAGAACATTAGTAAGAATTTACATATCCTGACATATATTTACCTGTATTTCAGAGATTATTCAACCTATGTGAAGTAACCATTTGTACTATTTCTTTCTTTTGTTTATTGGTATCATAATATTTGAAGGTCATTTAGGCCATCAGGTCCAATTCCGTGTTCAGTACAGGGATCTAGATCAAAGTACAGACACTCTCTTGGTTATGAACAATATTCATTCCTAAATTTATCTAAGACTAATTTAGTGTCAGTTACTCAAATATTTATATATTTTACCTTTCTGTGGATATAAAACACTTAAGAAACACTTCCAAATTCACTAAAACATCTTAAACATAATAATAGTAATGCCAAATCCAATCTGGCTGACTGTGCAACAACCATCTTATAATAGAAATACAACTGTAATGAACAAAGAGAGAGAAAAAATCTCTGTAGGTATACAATCCTGTAAAAAAAATAAACAGTTCTTAAAACAGATAAGAAAAAATTATGATTAAACGTTAATACTCCCATTCCATCGATGTCTTGTGTACTGGAAGAGGCATTAATGATGAAACATTAATAAGTGGACAATGCAGGAGAAGATGATGGAAAGATGGCTACTCTTGTAGGCCTGGTGTTGGGCGGAAGTTAGTGCCAGAGTCAATTTCTTGAATTAGGTATTAAGAGAGAAAGTACCAAGCTTTTCTTTTTCATTATCACTGGACTTGTAACTGCTGAGGCCTTGCTATAATTGTACAGTAAACTTTGGTGAACCTCTATATTAGGATCTTGCAATAAAGTAAGGCTACATATTATACTAATTGATAGAAAAGAATATTTGTAGCTCACAGTTGAACTGTGGAGTCCTAGGTGCTCTCTGAGTTTGGTTGTTTTCTTATAGACTTTTCATTACCATTGACCTGATGGTGTTACCTAGCTTGATAAGGAAATGTCTGCAAGAAAACAACCAAGCTCAGAGAGAACCTAGGACTTATCATACAGCACTGATTTTGATCATTTAACCAAATTATCAATAGCCTTTTCATTTCAAAGATTAAACCACTGCATTGTTTAATAATAAGTAGCTTTCATCAGGGCAGGGCCTTTCACATATCTATTGTTTTCACTTTATCCTTTAAAATTGTTATGATCATTGACTAAATGTAGCCATTCCAATGACTTTTCTACTCTTTCTGATTGCTTTATTATTTCTTTGTTATTTTCAGTTGTGATTTGTTTTTCTTTTCTTTGATGCATCCCTAGCATTATAGTTTGGGAGCATGGTTACAAGTGCAAATCAGAGAAAAATTTAAGTCAAATACAAAGTTATGTACTCAGCACAGTATTAACAGCAGTGTGATCCCATTTAAAATGGGGAATGGCATTCTCCTTCCTGAAGCTGACAAACTGCTGAATGTGCAGAACATTTTCATGAGATACAGAAACTAGTTCCTGCATTCATTATTATGAAGCATTGTATTTTACTCAAATTTTTAATATAATAGGCTTTATGGCAGTCCATTTGTAAGTATGAATTGTCTTTAGGTTGGATGTTCTTAACCTACGGATTGCCTATAGCCAAGACAGATGGTGTCCATGCTCTTTTTGAGCCATCAGCCTGTTACATCTGGCTCCAGCATGGAACTTTTCTTAAGATAGAAAGTTTTTTCCAAACATTCATTTGGAAATTTCCTTCTTGTTAAGATGAAACTGTTATTATACTGGCATTTTAAGGATCTAAAATTGTACTTGAGCCAACCTTAGACTGTTACAGATTGTGAGGCTAGTAATTTATTAGTTAATTTGTTTTTCTTTTGTATTGAAGATGAAACACTCATGAGAATGGTTGAGATCCTCTTCTTTATTAAAGAAGAATATTATAAAAAGCTGGATAATGTAATCTGTTTAAACCACCAAAGCAAATTTATCTTCAAACAATATTTTTAAAAATTAATATACCCAGCAAAACTACAAGTTAGTGATAATGTGCTCTTATTTGGAAATAAACAATTATTTGATTGACAACTGTGTCTTTTGCTTTTCTTACCTGCTTTCAGGGAATGGGAGGAATCAAATTTATTTATATATTTATTTATAATTTTTATTCAAAGCATTTATTTAGCAGCCAATCTTACACCAAACTCTGGGTGGCTTCCAATCGAGAATTAAAACAGCATAAAATGATATTAAAATTATAAAACCATAAACATTAAAATAATGGTGCCAAGTCAAGCTTCTGTCATAAAGTCACCTCATCCTATCCCAGTGCTTGGGAAAAAAGCTAGGTCTTCAGTGCTTTACGGAAGGCTAGGAGAGTAAAAGCTTGCCAAACTTCAGGGGGAAGGGTGTTCGATAGGGCAGGGGCTGTCACAGAAAAGACATGTTTCCTAGTGCCTATAAAATGACAATGCTTAAGGGAAGGAACTAGGAGTTTGTCCACCCTATCTAACCTGGTAGGATACGTAGATGTTCTTAAGGAAAGACAGTCCCACAGATAATCTGGCCTTAGGCCTTTTAGTGTAAAAAACTTTTTTTCATGTTCTGAACTTTATTGAATAAGAAAGTAATTGAAAGAAAAATTCTAAAGATTTTTTGCTTGTATTTTAATTGACTACATTGCCCTTTCACACTTTCAGACAATCCAGATTCCTCTTACAGTAACACAAAATTTAAAACACTGATTAGCTTTATATATCAAATTGCAAATAAGAGGAGATTGAGGACATCTTTGATGAATTCTGTGAAACATCTTGATAGATGAAGAGATCATCTTGTTAGCAATCAAGTACCACACATTGATCCACTTGATTTTAAAAAATAACATTTTGAGTACAGCGTATCAACAACCTTTCTTGCTTTGAGAAAAACCACTGGCGGCTTCATTTTTTATGAATATACGTGCACACAATATCAGTCAATTGATGTACTTGGGGACATTTTATAAAACCTGACTGCAGGATGAATACTCAAAGGGAATTTCATCTGTTATCTCTGAGCCAAGGTCTTTGCCAGTATTTTTTGCATCAACATTTAATATGGAAATTGATGACAGCTTACAAAGTCATCAGGATCAAATCACAGTTGTACAAACATCCCTGAAGGAGGTTGGAAAAAAAAGTCTTAAAATAAATCATTATAGATATTCACTATTATTGTGATAAAGAACTCAATATACTTTTATATCACCTAGCATCCAGATAGGGAGATTTTCTTGTTTTCATTGATGTATTATTTCTTGAAAATATCAGGATGTACTTGAATAGGAAGCTTGACCATGTATAATCTTAGAAAGAGGTAAAATGTATAAAAATAGTTTTTAGCTACATTTGACTCCCAGTTAACAATTGAAAATGAAAATATAATGATTGTTGATTTATAGAGACATAATCATATCTTTACTCTGGATATCCATAATTGTAATATTACATTACAGCTCTTCCATCTTGGTGGTGATTAATTTTCCATGTCTTTCACCTCATTCCTAGTATTTCCCTTTGCAAATAAATACAGTTAAGTTCCTATTTAATACTCATGAAAACGTCACATAATCTGATGTAAGTATAGATGTACTCAAATGTTCTTTTAACTTTTTTTCTTACTGAAACTTGATTAAAATATTTACCCATAATCATTTAATCAGTATGCAAAGTAAGTTTTATCACAGTTATTTGATTAATAGCCAAGGTAAATAGTTTTAGAAAACTACAGGATTGATGGAATGCCTTGACCATGCAGAATGGAAGTGGGAGCAGACGCTCTTGAAAGAGGGTCCAAGTGCCTTGGGATTGTTGAGGCAGGGAGGAGTCTGCTCCAAATTGGGAAGAGGCTTGATCAGATGGAGAAAAAAAAAAAGTCAAGCCATGCTTGTGCCCAGAACTGCCTGGAAGGACAGTCTACACCCATGTCTCCCCTGAATGCCTCCTGAGAGGTTCATGGTCGGAAACAGGGCAGCGCGAGAATGGCCATTAGGACCTGGAGCTGTGGGACTTGCACTGCATGGAGACTCAGAAACACAGAAGCATCTTTGGACAATGCTGGCTCTTTAGCTATGAAAGAAGACTCCCCCTAGAGTCGGACATGACTTAAAGAGGAAACGCAACAAAGTTTAAAAAACAGGCATCTGGACTGGATTTTTCTCAAGTCGAAGACGTTTCGCCTTTAATCCAA
>JANHZU010004178.1:83433-93908 GCA_032468055.1 Acrochordus granulatus | reverse complement strand
ACTACTGTAATGCGCTCTACATGGGGCTTCCCTTGAAGAGTATCCGGAGATTGCAGCTGGTGCAGAGTGTGGCTGTGATTTTAGGGGTCAATAGATCGGCCCACATAACACCTTTGTTCCATGAGCTGCACTGGTTACCGGTTTGCTTCCGGGTGCAATTCAGGGTGTTAACATTGACCTTCAAAGCCATTCATGGCATGGGACCAGGCTATCTGAGGAACTGTGTCACCCCGATGGGGAGTTCCCGACCTATCAGAAGCAGCAGAGGAGTCCTTCTCCGGTTCCCGTTGGCCGAGGAATTTCGGCTGGTGGGGTCTTGGAGAAGAGCCTTCTCTGCCATGGCCCCTGCCCTACGGAATATCTTGCCCCCCGAGCTGAGGACTGCCCTCTCCCTGATGGCCTTCCGGAAGGGCCTTAAGACCTGGCTCTGCAAGATGGCATGGGGGCTCCAGGTGGGGGCTCCTCATCATTGTGGAGGTGGCTGATGGATTCTTCACCCCCCTTTTTATGTATGAAATCTTTTTAGCTCGCCTCGCTAGTCTGCCAAATTTTTTTGTTTTAATGGGTTTATTTTATTTTTAAGTCTTTTTAATTGTTTGTTTTTAGTGTTGTTAGCCGCCGAGAGTCTCCAGATTTCAGCGGCATATAAATTTAATAAATAAATAAATCATCGCAATATCAGCAGACTTATGTTAACAAACAACAATGTGTTATTGCTCTTCAGTTTCCTAACATTTCTATTTTGGTATTCATGCACTAATACTGTTACTACTGTTTTGTGTTTCTCACTGTTTGGCAATATGTTTATATACAATATTTTGATATAACGACTCAATGGGAACAACAAAATGTATGATATTGTTCTAATTAAAAACATCAACTGGATTGCATTTGTTAATTCATACAGCCTCCCTTCTCTTCCATTCTTACCAATATATAATAAATCTTCACAATGAAAATTTTAAGAAGATGGAGAATATAAAATCCAAGTGTAACACAAGATTATTACACATATTACCAACAAATATATTATGCTTTTGTATATATCCTCACAGGAGAACCATACAGTAAGATCCATTTGACAAATGGAAAAATTCCTTTTCTGAAACAAAACAATAGCAAAAACCAAGTTGTCCAACTTGACAGGTCTATGCAAGCAAGGTTTGAGCTGAACTTTGACATGGATCTATAATTCTACAATTGTTACCATTCTTGGTCAAAACACTCTCTAGATATTTAGATTTCATCTCTAAAATTTCTCAGCAATGGTGATACAGACTGGGAATGATAGGAATTGGAGTCCACTTAACTGGAATGCTCTCAGGTAAGGGATCTGTAGAAACTTGGCTAAACTTTGATATTAGTTCTTGTCTCAAAATCCTTTCACTGATGTATAATGTTAATGATTTTCAAAATACATTTATGGAAGTGCTGCTTGTCCTTATTGCATCTTCATATGGCGTGACCTGATTTGTTTGCAATTTCTATAAGGAAGCATTATAATAACTGAGAACAAAATCCAGTTTTTAAATTCCAGCATTAGATGTCATCTGTTTGTTTCATTTTAGAAATATTTGTTTAGGATAGTTTTTACATATTTTAGGGGAGTTTCAGAAACTTGGCTTAACTGTATACGTGTGCCTCTACAGGTACCTTCTGCAGTACTTGGTTTCTACTTTTCTTTAAAATGACTATGTTTTTCTCATTTTATTTAAAATGAGTACGTTTTATAAATGTGATAAATCAGAACCTTAAAATGGTCAGATCTTTTTCTTCCTGGTTTTGTGTGAAAGCTGCTTTAAACAGTAGCAGAGAGATGCTGCACTTGTGAGAGATCCACAGCAGTTCTTCAAAATAATTTTCAAAGTACATATAGGCCTAAATGTTTATTGTTAGGGATGATATCAACTTTTTTTTTGCAGCTGTGCTACTTTGCTTATGCAAATACTATTCCTCTGCTGGCAAATACCATGATTTTGAAATGGTTCTAGTGCTCATGAAGCAGATTTCCTGCCGTTAAATATATTTATATATATAAATGCTGACTTGAAGCAGAAGTCTCAGTAGTAGTGTACTGAAGTTTCCAAATGCTTTTGTGTATTTTTTGGGAGGGCAGGGTGTTGCAGCTAAATAAGGGGCATCCAATATAAAACAACAGAAATGGAATTTCAGTAATCTTTATAGCTATGTGGAAAGCTGAGGGACGCAGCACTTGAATGAAGCCCAGGGCATGTTAGCCACACTGATATATATGATAGATCAGATCAATGCTTTGGGGGATTTGTTGATAGCAGCCCAGTCAATAATGGAGACTCAGCCTGGAGGGAGGGATACAGGCCAGTCAACCCTTCCCCAATGTTTGCACCATGATTGGAGAAGGCTTCCATCAATACTTGGCTTGACTCTCGATCACTGACCTCAATAAAATACGCAACATATTTTTGAAAACAAAAATTGTATTAAGTGTAGCAATATCTGGCCTTTGGTAACATTTTCAACAATGTCATGGCTGAATTACACCTCTTATATAATTATAATGCTTATGATTACTTAAATACTATATAAAATCATTCATTAGGAATTTGATTTGCACTCCAAAAATTAGAGACAGTTACAACTTGCTTTATATATAGTTGGTGGACAGAATGTGTTTTTTTCTACAAGCAATTTTGAAGTCCCAGATTAAGTATTAAACTATCACTTAAATAAACTACCTGAAACCTGTTTTCCTGAATTTTGTTTTTCTGTATGATTTAACAAAGTATTTTGCATTTTGGCTTGACTTAACAATTTTACATATATCCTGAATGGAATAATTAAGATATGAAAGTGGTAAATTTCTGACTCATGTTTCCTTTGCAGCATGACACAAAGGAAATGAAAAAAAATTATTTTTTCAGTAAAACTGTAAAGGGACATACTTAGTAGTGATGTCTTTTGTGTTGGATTAGTTCTCTTAGCAAACTCTGACTAAAGTTTATGGCTAAATTACTGATGCTCTTCTGATTGAACAGTGATACTCAAAACAAATTTATCAAATAAAAACTATTCCTAAAAAGATGAAACTGAAATACAAAAGCTGCCACAGCATTAAGCATTTGAGTCATCAATTACTTTTTCCAACTAATAATTATCACTGAGTCAGTCAGGCTGAGTCATCTAGTGATTTTATTTACTTTTTTTTTCTTTCGCTGCTGCTTTAAAAACCTATAAATATTTTGTATAATTTTACAGTTATTTCCAAGTCTGGTTGATTAAAAAGATGCACCATACAAGAATTTCTTAGCTATGTTAACACACAGTGAATTATAGTTTTATTTATTAAATTTATTTATTTATTAAATGTATATGCTACCATTTCCCTGATAAGGCAACTCATAAAAAATAAATATAAAAACCATTCAAATCTTAAAAACTATATAAAAAATAAAACCAAGAAGACTGATGGTAAGGGATGAGATCTTATCCTGCCAAACATCTCTAGTGGTGCACATCCCCTTGAGGCCCCAAGCCATCTGACACAGCCAAGTTTTGATCCCCTTCCAGAATGCCTCAAGAATAATATGTAATGTATATTGTAATATATACAGTAAATTGTAATGTACAAACACAGTTTTATAAATATTTGATAAATAATATTATATAAATAATATACATGAATAAATGAAATGTAGACTTGTTCTAGAAACTGATACCAAGCGTGATGTCCTAGGAAAAATCAACCAACATCCCACTCATCCCCATAAAATGTTATTATCATTCTTTCTGAAGATTTCTTAACAAAGGAAACCTTGAACATACCCACCAATCTCCATATGAAGCTGTGAGTGGCTTAAGTGTATAATATTTTCTTATACAGCATTTGATCAATATAGTGAAGAATGAAAAAATAAATAAGACAGGTTGTTTTTGCTGTGGATTTTTTTGCGTGGTCTTCTTATAATCTCCCAAAATGGGCAGGAAGGCTTGCTGCATTGAGGCACATGTTCTCACACTCAGGAAAATAATGCCACTCTCGTTTACATCTCAAATATTTACTTTAGATTTTATTTCATAAAATGTTCTGCATTATGCAGGAGAAATCTATGTACCATATCTTGATGGAAAAGCTCTCCAAAGGTGGAACCTTGGTAATCCGCTGTGTGGGATGCATAAATTTAACCAAATTTAAAATACCAATACAAAGGCAGACTTATGTTTTATGATAGGGAGTTATTTATCTGTGCATAAGATCTAAGTAGCAGGGCAATGTGATTGAAGATATGCACCTTTCGGGTTTCTTCATGGGGCAGTCTAGATTAATGTCATAATGGAATATCTTGAGTAGCTGAAGAGGGGGGAGGAACAGTAGATGGACTAGAAAGAGAAATGTGGCTTCACTGTGTTGCAATTTGAAGAAATTAATCCAACAAAGCTTTGCAGAAGTAAAGAATGCATGAGATTACACCTGAGGCAATCTATTAAGTTGGAAAGACGGCTGTGGAAAAGAAACAGCATTTTTCATTTCAGCTTTACGTGTTCACCTAAATGGAAAGGAAGCAGCTACAATCCTTGACTTGTCTGCACATCTCTCAAGCATTTAATTAACTAACATAAAATAATGGATTAATATTGTCTATAATTCATTTTAAAGCTGTAAAAGTGCAGCATTTGCCAAAATTTGGATATCTGTGTAACATTTAATTAACTCCTCTGATTGATGGAATTATTTCTCTCAGCAGAATGAGGAGGAAGCAATTTTACCCTTTTCCGTAATCTTTCACACATTCTCACAATTTGATGTACACTTTGGGAAGATTAGTTGTGCAAAGGTTGGAAAAAAGGTTTATTGTGCAAATTCAACAAATTGAACTTGTGCTCAATTTGTCAAATTGTGACATCATTGGTCACAATTTTGGATGACCTCTGGCAGAAGAAGGATGGAATATCCATCCTTGCTGTTTGTTCTGTTGGTGGCTTTCGATACCACCAGCATAGTAAATTTCTGGATAGATTATTGGGCTGGGTGTGAAAAGCACTGTGTTATGCTAGTTCCTTTCTTTCCTCCAGGGCTAATTCTAGTTGATATTGATTAGAGCAGAAAGGTTCTACTCTCAGCCCTGCTTTGTGGTGTGCCACAGGGTTTGGTATTTTCTCCACTTCTGTTTAACATCAACATGGCACTGCTGGGTGAATTTATTCAATGATATCCAGCTTATATCTCCAATCCAGGTCAACTAAGTGATGCTGTGGAGATCCTGTCTCAGTGTCTAGAGGCTGTGAAACCACAGGCAAAACTGTGGCTTTGGGGATTGCAACCCCCCTTCTGCAGATATTCCATCTCATGTTCTGGATGGGATTGTATTACCACAAACAGTATCTGCGCACAATTTGGTGATCCTTCTGGATTCATGGCTCCTGTATGAGGAACAGGTGGCAACCATGGGTAGGAGGACCTTTAGGCAAGTGGGTACTGTATGCCATTTGTGCCCATTTTTGGACTTGGAAATGTAGCTCATGGCCACTCATGTATGAATATCTGCATGCACTCCACCTGGGGCTGGCCTTGAATATTTGGAAGCTTCAACTGATGTAAAATGTGGTTGTGTGGGCAGTTATGTTTGTTGCACAATTGGTGTAAACTACTCTGTAAACTGCATTAGTTGCCAGTTTGCTTCTGGGTTCAATTCAAGGTGCTGGTGATGAGCTATAATGCCCTTCTTGGGACTGGGTTATTTGAAGGACCACCTCTTCCCAGTTCTCTCTAATCCAACGGAAGGGGCATACTCCAGGTTCTGTCAGCCAGAGAGTTTTGTCTGTCAGGGCCCAGGAAGATAGCATTTTCTGTTGTGGTACTGGCCTATGGAACAACATCCCTCCAAGATCAGATTGGCCCTGACTCTGCTGGCCTTTTGCAAGGCTCAAAGAATGTCATTTTGCCAATAGGCAGGTTGACCCAGGTGTGTAGCTGAGGCTGTGCACTGACTGCACAGATTGCTATTAATGGATGTGACTACTTGTCTTATTAGTTTATTTTTAATATGTTTTATATTTTTTTATAATTTCAAATTGTGTTGTTTTGCTGTTTTATATTGTTTTTAATTGTTTGTGCGCAACTCAGATACATATATGTGAAACTGGTGGCTATAAGAATTGGAAAAATAAATTTTAAAGTAAATCAAAGCATTTAATCCCTGTCAAACAACAATTATAGTAATAGGTGAGCTGTTTCCTTTTTGTTCGTTGTTGTTGTTCAGTCACTCAATCATATCCGATTCTTTGTGCCTCTGTGGACCACAGCATGCCAGGCCTCTCTATTCTGCACTGCCTCCTGGAGTAAGCATAAATCCACTCCCATTACGTCTACAATGCTGTCTAACTGTCTCATATTCTGCCATCCCTTTCTAATTTTGCCTTCAATATTTCCCACCATCATGGTCTTTTCCAATGAGTCTTCTCTTCGCAGTATTTGAGCTTCAGCTTCCATCCTTCCAATGAAGAATCCAGGCTTGATTTCCTTTAGGATTGACTGGTTTGATCTCCTTGCAATCCAGGAGACTCTCAAGCACCACAATTCGAAGGCATCAGTTCTTCTGTGCTGAGCCTTCCTTATGGGCCAACTCTCACAGCCATACATTACTAAGGGGAAAACCAGAGCTTTGACTGTACAGACCTTTGTCGGCAAGGTAATGTCTCTTTTTTTAATAAGCTGTTTAGATTTGCCATAGCTTTCCTTCCAAGGAGCAAGTGTCTTTTAATTTCATGACTAGAGTCATTGTGTGCAGAAATCTTGGAGCCTAAGAAGGTAAAATCTATCACCGCTTCCACTTTTCTCCTTCTATTTGTCAGGAAGTAATGGGACCTGATGCCATGATTTTAGTATGTTTAATGTTTCAAGCCAGCTTTTGCATTCTCCTCTTTCACCCTCATCAAGAGGCTCCTTAGTTTCTCTTCACTTTCTGCTATTAGAGTGATATCGTCTGTATATCTGAGGTTGTTAATATTTCTCCTGGCAATCTTAGTTCTGGCTTGTGATTCACTCAACCTGGCATTTCTCATGATATACTCTGCATATAAGTTAAATAAGCAGAGTGAAAATATACGGTCTTGTCATACTTCTTTCTCAATTTGAACTTATCTGTTGTTCCATGTCCAGTTCTAACTACTGCTTCTTGTAACTGCATACAGGTTTCTCAGGAGAGAGGTAAGGTGGTCTGGTACTCCCATTTCTTTAAGAATTTGCCCTAGTGTGCTGTGATCCACACAATCAAAGATTTTAGCAGAGTCAATGAAGCAGAAGTAGATGTTTTTCTGGAACTCCCTTCTTTCTCCATCATCCAGTGAATGTTGGTAATTTGATTTCTAGTTCCTCTGCCTCTTCAAAACCCAGCTTGTACTTTTGGAAGTTCTCAATTCACATATTGCTGAAGCCTAACTTGTAGTATTTTGAGCATACCTTGTTAGCATGGGAAATAAGCACAATCATATGGTAGTCTGAATGTTCTTTGACATTTTTCTTCTTTAGGTTTAGAACATATACTGACCTTTTCCAATTCTACGGCCAATATTGAGTTTTCCAAATTTGCTGGCATATTGAGTGCAGCACTTTAACAGCATGATCTTTTAGGATTTTAAATATTTCAGCTGGAATACCATCACCTCCGTTAGCTTTGTTGTTAGTAATGTTTCCTAAGGCCAACTTGACTTCACACTCCAGGATGTCTGGTTCTAGATCAGTGAACACACCATCGTGGTTATCAGGACTTTAGATCTTTCTTGTATAGGTCTTCTGTGTATTCTGGCCACCTCTTCTGCTTCTGTTATGTTCTACTATTTTTGTCCTTTATCATGCCCATTTTTGCACAAAACATTCCCTTGATATCTCCAATTTTCTTGAAGAGATTTCTAGACTTTCCTGGTTTATTGTTTTTCTCTACCTCTTTGCATTGTTCATTTAAGAAGCCATTCTTATCTCCCTTTGCTATTCTCTGGAAATCCACATTCAGCTGGGTATATACTTTCCCTTTCTCTCTTGTCTTTCACTTTCCTTCTTTCCACAGTTATTTGTAAAGCCTAATCATTTTGCTTTCTTATTTTTATTTATTTTTCTTTAGAATGGTTTTAGTTACGCACCTCCGTTCACAGTTCTTCAGGTACTCTGTCAACTATAACTAATCCCTTAAATCTATTCCAATGTATATTCATAAGGGATATCATTGAGGTCATACCTGAATGGCTTAGTGGTTTTCTCTACTTTCTTCAATTTAAGCCTGCATGTTGCAATACGAAGCTCATGTTCTGAACCACATTAAGCTCCAGGTCTTGTTTTTACTGACTATATAGAGCTTCTCTGTCTTTTGCTGCAAATAATATAATCAATCTGATTTTGGTGTTGACCATCACTTATCCATGTGTAAAGTCACCTCTTTGGTTGTTGCAAATATGCACTTGTTATGACCAGTGTATTCTCTTGACAGAATTCTGTTAGCCTTTGCCCTGCTTTATTTTGTACTCCAAGGACAAACTTGCCTGTTGTTCTGGTTATCTTTTGACTTCGTATTTTAGCATTCCAATCCTCTATGATGAAAAGGGCATCTTTTTTTGGTGTGGGTTCTAGAAGGTGTAGGCCTTCATAGAACTGGTCAACTTCAGCCTTTTCTGCATCAGTGGTTGGGGGACAGACTTGGATTGCTATGATGTTGAATGGTTTGCCTTAGATTTTGTACTGAGATCATTGTTGTTTTTGAGATTGTATCCTAGCATTGCTTTTCCCACTCTTTTATTGACTATGATGGCTACTCCATTTCTTCTAAGGGATTCTTGTCTATAGTAGTAGATATAGTGGCCACCTGAATTAAATTTGCCCATTCCCATTCATTTTAGTTTAGTGAATCCCAAGATGTTGGTGTTCAATCTTGCCATCTCATGTTTGACCACATCCAGCTTACCTGGATTCATAGATTTTACATTCCAAGTTCCTATGCAATGTTATTCTTTACAGCATTGGACTTTCCTTTCACCTTCAGACACATAAACAGCTGAGCATCCTTTTGGCTTTGGCACAACTACTTCATTCTTTCTGGAGCTACTTGTAATTGCCCTCTGCTCTTCCCTGGTAGCATACTGGACAACTTCTGACCTGAGGAGCTCATCTTCCGGCATCCTATCTTTTAGCCTTTTGTTATGTCCATGGGGTTTTCTTCACAAGGATACTGGAGTGGCTTGCCATTACAGAAGGAAGAAAAACTGTAGTAACAAATGATTTATCCTCTATGAATCATTAGGTTGGGAGAGTATCACCAACAATTAATGGAGCATCTTTAGGCCAACTGAGAACAAATACATGAAGGCAATACAAACATTAATTCTTGATGAATACCAAGTAAGACTTTAACTGGCAGTAACTCTCCAGTGTTTTGGGAAGAAGTTTTTTCTCGGCAACTGAATATGGAATTTTTGCATAAGTATCAGGTACTTTTATATAAAACTAAGTCCTTCTGTGTGCTGTAATTTATTGCTTGCAAGTTCCCCGTTGGGAAGAGGGAATTCAATGTTTGAGGTCAGAGCTTAATTCCCTACAATTATCACTTAAGATGGAAGCAGGTCGTCGGATATATCTAGATCTGGATTTTTAAAAAGCTGTTACCAAGCACAGTAGACAATACAGGACCTTCCTGGGTTATTTAAGACTTTATGCAAACATTTCTGAAAGTCACCTCTAACATTTTCAAAGACAGGCAGCATCTTTTGCAAGATGTTTTTTCTACCTCTTCATATCCCCTACCAAAATGTTATCTTCAGATATTGTTAATGTATCACAATACAAGTTTAGGAGGAACTTTGTCTAATTGTGACTTACACAAATATTTTATGAGCTTACACCGAATTAGAACTTTTATTATGAAGATTGGTGAGTATCTGTACTGTTCTGAATGAAAGAATAGTCTGTTATAGTATAAGGTAGCTTATTAGGTTTGCATTAGATCAAATACAGTACCTATTTTAAAGAAAAAGTAAATATTAAATGTATATCCAGAACCTATACTTATATATGTGAAAGTACAAATGTCTGCATACAATAATTTACACTAATAAATATAATGAATAATATGAATAAAAATATACCCCTTGAAGACATAGGATCAATTATTACTTAGTGCATCAAATAGTTCCATTGTTGTAGTTATTCTGTTAGATAGAAATCTTTAAAACGCAGTTTTAAATTAGGTAAATATTTGGAAAATTTCTAAATTTGTATTGCCATTTTTAATGTGGCACCATTAGACATACAGTAATACCACTCTTACCTGCCAAGAGAGTAGAATCAAGGCAGAAATCCTATAATTACGGATTTTTTTGGTCATTATCAGAACTGTTGAAAAGGGAGAGTAAATGGCGCTATAATCTGTAATTTTCCATATTGGATGAGGTCAATTTACACTGCAATATCAAAACAAGGAGACTTAACAAAAAGTGTGTACTATCGTACAATATCA
>JANHZU010004178.1:36382-46655 GCA_032468055.1 Acrochordus granulatus | reverse complement strand
GACACCTAGGCAAAAAAGAGATTCCCCCAGTCCTTCTGTTCTCATAAAAATGTCACTTTCTTCTTTGGAATGGGAGGCAAATCTCCTGAAAAAATGAAGAGAGTAACAAGCTGGTCCTGGAGTAAAGGAAAAAAAAAACAGCTCCAGAGTCTCTAATTAAAGGTGGAAACTCTGGAGAAATAAAAATGATTCCACTGTTTCAGGAATATCAGCTATCCTTACAATACAGGTGAACATTTTAGCGAAGAATTTGCAATCGGGTCTTTGATTTACTGTATCTTCTGGTTACATTTGTCTCTAATAATATGTCTCTGATTAGTATGGGTTCTAGTCAAGCACATCCCTGTATGTTTGACACAAAATGGCATTCATTCACATCCCAGTGCTTTCAAAGAGGAGCAAATTTTATTTTAGCATTTGCTAGAATCTGAGATGGTTTTGTATATTTTTTTCTACAGGATATCATGATATCATTTTTTAAAGTCACCACCTGTGATTTGGAACAGCTCTCTGTTTTTACCCATTGAAGTCTTTTGTATGGAATTACCTAAAATCAAAATGGAAACTTACATTTCCTTATTTCTTACTTTTAAATGAATTTAATTTTAAATTATAATCTTGTGGTACAAACCACAGGCACTGCAAGCAGGGGGCCTACTTTTCTTATCCCCGTGCCTAAAAGCTGCAATGATCAGGAGGTTGCAATTGTTTCATATGTTAATATTTTTCCCATTTTACTCATAAGTAATAACATAGGCTATGGGATTTCATCTCTTTCACATACCATGGTTACGTGAGAGGGTGCAAAGTGTTTGCATCAACAAAGAAATAGGGAGTGGCAGTGGTAACTACCAAGCAATTATGCCAAGGGTCAAAGGACATCACCTATTTTTCACCTCAAAGGCTAAGCCCTGCTACTACAGCTATACATTTTCAAGCAAAATGTATGCATGTATTGTGATTACGACATTCATGAACAACAACAAAACAACAAATATTTCTTGCTGTTGGTGAAGTACTCAGATTCCAAATAAAACAGGGAATAAAGTTAAATAAAGAACAAATAAGCAAATCCGGAGAGTAACTTTTGGTATTTCATACAAAGAGAGTCAATTAGGGCAAACTATGTAATATTATCCAGTATTTAGAGGGGACTGAACTCTCAGTATACTCAGTACATTTTCAGGTTATATAAAAAAAATCTAATTATAATGCTCTGTCTTCAAAATTCCAACCAAACAGCCTCTTCTCAAAAAAAATGTGCTATTCCAGGAATAATTACATCCAAAAGAGGGTCAGTGACATCCAATCTCATCAGTTTAATATTAAAATGAATTAAATAACCATTATTTTCTCTGATTACATGATCTTTTCAAATTATGGAAAAAAGACTGCTGTCTGAATAATTCACATATACCAAACTACGCACAGCTTTTGGGTTATTTCTTCATGATGAAGGAGCACCTGGAACAACTCATGGGTATCCAACATAAATGACAGTTTCTCTTTAGACTACACCCAACAGAAATATTTGTTAAATTTCCTCCATACCAATTTTACTTTATGTCAGGCTTAGCCAAAAAACAACACAAAATAATCCAGCCAAAGTTCAATTCTTTATTTGCTCACATTATATAAAGAAAATCTTGCCATAATAAATACTTATACTACCTTAACCTAAAGGATATACGCTGGGAGATACTAGGGAGTGGCTATCCTAAATCTCTTCCACTTCCCACGATCCCATTCTGGACTGTGTTGTCTCCTGTGCTACATTAGCGTCGTCCATAATATTTTCTCCAGCTATTGGAAAATAATAGAATCAACAATATTAAATTTTATCTTACAGAAGATGCCATTTTCAATTCTTTCTCTGATTAATGCAAAGTTTGGGTAATATTACAATTCTATTCTTACCTCTTAAGCATTTAAGAGAAGGAGTTATACTCAACTGTAGTTTATTTTTAAAAATTAATTAAAACATACTATCAGAAAAACCTGATGGGTGCGTAAGAGAAACTATATACACACTTTCCTAAAAAAATTAACACCAACACAATGAATTTTAACTGCAAAGAAAATTATGCTGTCTTTATTGTTGTTTTCATGTCAATGTCCTTTACTTGCTTTCATATCACTATGCTTTGTCTGCAATCTTAATATATGTTTACAAAATGACCACAGACCCTCTGATGTCCTTAGGATAATTTGTAAAGCACTCTATGAGCAATCTGTGCCATGAGTAAGGAGGAAAGGAAGGGGGGAAAAGAGAAAGTAAAACTTAACCATGCAAACCTAGGGAAAAATAAATGCTTTGTATGCACTCCTGTGGATTCTGAAAGACGTGTCTGTTAACTTGCATGCCTTTATTATTACTATATTTCAGAATCTAATCCTATGGTTCCTGAGAAGGTTTCTCAGGAACTATACTGTATATTGTTTAATGAAAATTATTCAATCGAGTTGAATTGTATAAGTTATAATGATGAATCAAATATACAAGCAAGATCTATCCATATTTTCTTATAAATTGAGTTCAAATTGCCTATTTGTTTAAACCTGGAAACAAATCCAGAATAATTGCCAAATTATTAAAATGAGTCTAATAAAAACTAGAATATTGAACTAGTTTGACCTAATCTAACCTCAACAAAGACAAATGGTGTTAGATTAATGTTGAAGCATAAGGTAACTGACAAAATAGGAAACGAGACTGTTTCAAATTTTCTGCTAACAAAAACACGTACAATTTGAACCTATTTTTATTTTTCTAAATAATTTGTACCTTTTCTTTGCTCTAAAAGAGGAACTCCCATAGGATCCAATGAAGCTAAAAAATTGCTTATTACTGAAATCATCCCCCAAATTTCTGTTTATTCCAACAGAATAAATAGGTGGATCACAGCAATTAAAAATTATAGAATAAAACAAAAAAACAAAAACAAAATGCAATCAGACAAGCTAAATCCAATGAAACTGGATTGAGAAGAAAAATATTTTTGAGCAAAGTAGACTGATTTCACAATTATATTCAAATCACTTACGCCCAAAGCTGTTCCTAAAATAGGGAGAAAACAAGAGCACTATCTCTATCTATCCAAAACATGCAAGATATTAGCCTAATGTACTATATACAGTATATATTATCTTAATGTAGTATCTCAAATTGCTACATCATCTATCATTTTTCAAGACTGTGTTACAGTAAATAAATATGAAGATTGAGTAATTCATAAAAATACATACATTTAATGTGATTCTTCCTTCCCTAACTAATGTGGAAATAGTACCAATCAAACTTTACATTAGAAAAATGAGTAAATAAAATCAACAGATCCATCTATTCCTAGAAAAAGTCCTGAAATTTTCTATATGCCTATGCTAGAACCATTATTTAAATCATCATTAATATAATCTGGCCATCTGCTGATATTTGTTTCAAAATCAAGTGCATCAAGAACTAATTTGGTAAGAAACTTTTTTCCTGTTTATGTATAAAAGTCCAAAAACAGTATCTTAAAACTTTTACTTATTTTAACATCTTTCAAACTTTAACAAATAATGATAAAATGCATTCATTTAATCCACCATCAAGCCAAAAGTTAGAATGAACAAGTCAAAAGAGTAATTTGTTCTCAGCTCAATCTACTTTTTGGACTACTATTGTAGAAAAAGAATAGTTTCTTTTTCATGCAAAAGAAAAAAAAAACAATTTTCATACAGTAGTAGTAGAAATCAGCTACTGCTGCAAAAGCAAACAGTCACATGCATGGTAATACACACACATATTATAATATGTAATTTCAGGGCTTGGAGATCCTTTTACCAGTCACACTGAATGTGTAATTTACTTCTTGCACTGATGTAAAGGGGAAAAAAGATGTTATTGTTAATTGGTGCCGTGACAATTCAAGCAAAGCTTAAATATATGCAAAGAAAGCTTCAGTGCAGCAGTATATTAGTGGTAACACATTTTTGTGTTATTCAGCAAATTAACACGTGTAGCATACATTACTTCTATACTGACTTAACTAGATGGAACTGAACTTTCAAATAGGGACAATCTCTAACATTTGGGATGCCTATAAAGCTCAGTCCATCACTTGTAGAAGAATAATTAAGTCTCAAAAGCAAGAGGCCAAATGATCAAACAATTCATGGAATGGACAAAAGTCAACTAAAAGCTCTCATGGTAATAGGTAATGGAAAAATAGGCATGTTGAGTTTGTTGTTCTTCACCAGAACATTCTTTGCAAACCTACATAGTTTTAGAAAGTCTCCAAACCTTTCCAAGCAATTTCCTTCTGTATAATGAAATAGTATTTCAAAACTAGTTCTTAATGGAAAAAGTCAAGACAATTCTTAAAAAAAATATGACAGTAGGTTGTAATCACTATCTTCCCAACAACTGAGAGTAAGAAAAGAAGTAGAAGGACGCTGTTACTTACAGAGAGTCCTTGCTAAATGACACTCAGCCAGGAGGTTGTGAGGTGAAACATCACATGATCTCACTGCTGAGTGATGGCAGTTACAATAGTACAGATTGTGGTTGTTAAGCCATGACCACACTATTGTTAGGTTAGGACCTCGCATTTTTCTGTCCCTGCCATGCTTCCACTTCAATTTCCTCTACCTGCTTACCTTTGCCCTTTTGGCCATCCTGCAAGCAGTATACTGCTGCCCCTGCTGCCCTGAACTCCGCTGCTTCTGCCATCCCAGCTCACCTTCACCATCTTCTGCTGCTGAGGAGGAGCACTTTTCCTGGCCTTTTGTGAGGCAATGGCTGGCTGTGGTCTTTGTCAGTAGGCGTCTCATTTGCAGTGCAGTGAAGATGTGAAGGTCAGCTGGGAGAAGCAGGGATGACAGAGTGCACAGCACAGGGAAGTAAGGGTTGGCAGAGCACAGGGTGTAGTGGACATCAGTGGGGGTGGCAAGGTGGTGGAGCAGTGGAACACAGGGCAGCCAAAAGGGCAGAGATGGAGGGAGATGCACAGAGGGGCAGTTGAAGTGTACCTGACAGTTGTAAATGTTGATCATGGTTTCCACATTTCAAAATTTCAAAAAAAACAGGCAAAATCCAAGTGCTTGAATTTTGGTCAGTTTTGAGGATTGGGCATAAAAAAAACATTTGTTCAGAGCTGCCAGAACTTTGAACAATTGCTGATTGGTTGTTAGACAGTGACTATCTTTATTATGTTAGACAGTGACTATCGTTATTCAATCATGAAATTATAATCATTTAAAAGAACTTCAGTGTATAGCATATATCTTTGAAGATTTACTAATGCTGAAATTTTGTTTTCCAAATGTCATTCTGTAATAGTTATATTTCTTGGTATGTCATGGAAACTTATAGAGTAGTTAAACAAAAGATACCTAAATATGAATATTAATGCCAGTGATCACTTTTCAAATGCAGTTTGGTTCCAGGAAAATATGTTGAGTCAACATGCCTGTAATTTCATGTATAAATTGCATGCAAAATACCTTCAACTAACATATTTTAAAGGGTATGTGCTTTTGTTAGTATATAAGATGGAAATGCCACTGAGTGAGAATACTAAGGGGATGCTATTTTGAATTCCAGACAATAAAGTTGCTGGAGTAATTTGCTTCATCACAATGCTAAATTACATTACCCTAGCACAATGTAACTTAGAAATTCAGTTAGCAATTCAAATTGTAAGTTACAAAGATACCAGTTTCCTTCAACTATTAATATCAGCAGCATCTATGGACAATTGATTTAATGCAATTAGTCTCACAGTAATCATAAGCAGGCAATCATGGAAATTTGTAGCAAGAGAAATCAAATAAAAATGACTCAACACTAGAATGTATTCACTGTAATAAAGGAATATTCTTGATGCAGCATAATCTCATTTAAGTTTTATAAATATTTAGACATGGTACATTAATTTTGTTAAAAGGTTTTTCAGAATTTTGTTCTATAACGTAATAAGATCCACTATGCAGATTTCTACTTTCAAGACCAAAATAACTTAATAATGGATTTATTTCAAATCACAGTCCAGAAATAAAGAAAAAGACATTTTGTGTTCTAAAGCTGCCAAGACAGATTGTCTTTCAATATTACCCATTTTTGGTGTCTAATAACCATTCTGAAAATACTACTCATGCTTTTCTCTTTTTAATTTTCCAAAATATATGAAAGTACAACAGAAGATAAACCTGACGTAAGAAAGAAGCTAAGAATATTTCTATCCTCAGAAAGTTCTTAACTGAGTTATAAATTGACCCTTGAGACTTATAGCACTTTCAAGATCTTGTAATTGTGCAGAACAAATAAATGAAATCACAAATTCATATTAGAATATGACAAACAATTCACTTACTGACAATAAATACAAGAGTACCTAATTATTTTAAAAAACATATACTAGGTTAGATTATGATGCTTATTTGATGCCTTTTGACTATCTTATATAAGAAACACAGAGGTAAGTTTTATGCTGTATCTATCCTTAGATTAGGTATTTCTCATGAATCTTTCCAGTGGCATTTTAAAACCATATACTTTGTATGTATTTCAATAAATCCAAGAACAAGCAAAGGAAATGCTTGTAATCTACTTGACATTGTACTGTACAAAAGTTTTAAATGATAAAACTTTTATTACATAAAACAATTATCTACTATTAGATAATTGTTATTATTAGATAATAAATAATATTAGATAATAATAAAACAATTATCTATCATTAGACCACCTCATCTTCACACCAAATTTAAGCAATATATACTTTGGAAGCTTTTCAGTGGCACATTTCAATAGTAAAATCTATTGAAATGCAGGGTTTATAAACATTTGGCTGATTCTTTCTTAATCTTCATTTTCCAATAAATAAATTTATCCTTAATTTTCACATAGTCAACATGGAAAACAAGGTTTAAAAGAGGGGGGCATGAGTGGTAGGAAGGGAATCCATAAATTTCATGAGGATGGTAATAAGAAACCAAATACATTAGCTGTTAGATCATACCGCTGAGCCTATTAAATACCAAATGACATTTGGAGAGAATTTCACAAGCCTGTTAAATCCATTCACTGTCATGTTTTCAGAAGCTTAAATTTCTGAAGAACATAATTTCAAATATAAATATATAAATATACACACACTCATACATACGAGCAATAGAAGTAAGAATACTAAGACTCCTCAATCCAAACACCAACTTCAAGATAGCAACACCTCTACAGATTTAAGTTCTTTGTACAAAAAACTTGGAATCCAGGAAGAGTCCAAAAGCTTATGAGCTGAGTTGCTGAGCTATTTTGAGAGAAGTAAACTAGAGGAATTCCCAATTTAGCTACACAGAGATTTCCTAGCCAATAACACTCTAGTGCCTGGCATGAGATGGAGAACTATCACCACTTTTAGAATTAAAGTATGGCCTGGCTGGCATTGGAGATGATGTTTAGACATCACAGACAAGTGCATTACCAAATAAGTCTATTTCAACAAGGGCAATTTCTTAGAGCACAGGTTTCACTTGTTTTAGAGAATACAGAGAAAGACTTATTTCTTAATTTATAAAACTACCTCCTACAAAGTATTTTCTCCTTCTTTACAATACAATATAGATCAGCAAGTAAGTGGAAGAGTCTGGAATGAAATTATTCCTAATAAAGAGAAAATGAAGAGTTGGTATAGGAAGTTTTGTTTTCTTTTTCTTTTGGCAAGGGTTAATGACTTGTGAACAGAATGAAATGAAGGGCAGCCTGAAACAAATCATGTAATATTACTTGAAGATATAAACTAAAAATTAAAATTCAAAAAACAATATTTTTTTCAGAATTTTTACTAAAATGATTGACCATGAGCTGCAAATCTTTTTTATACTTGTGAAAAATTATTCAGAGTTATGCATAAAACTCCAGGATAAATTACTAAGCCAAGCCTAGAGAATGAGTTCCATATGTGGTTAACAATCTACTTCATTTATAAGATTTGTTTTTCTGTACATTTCTCACTTTATTTTGTATAATAGCACTTTCCATACCATCTTAACTGTCTGTTGGACACAAACATTTATAAGACTCAAGTGAGAAAATGACAAGAAATCCTTTGTGAATTAATTCCCATAAAATAAAAGGAAATCATCCAATCCTAAATTAAATCACATTGCTCTTGAAAAATCCAGTGTAATTTTAAAGGTATTCTCAGACCAGCCTTCCTTTTGGATGTCCAAATGGAAGCTCTGACTAGGAATAATTTTATTTTGTTTTAGCTGCAAAACATGTATTCCTGGAGCATTTAACCCAGCAACATATTCAAACCTATATTACATTCACTCAGGCTTTTGGCGCAAGAGAGTGAGATACTTTATCATACTTGCCATTTTTTTTATTGGTTTAATTCTAATTTCTTTGATTTAGAGCAAAATTGCAAAAATTTTTCAGAAACTGTCTGGAAAAAAGGCAGCTTTTTTTGATGTAATTCATAAGAAGACATTTCGTCCCCCATCCAGGGAACTTTCTCAGTTCTAAGTGGAAAGGAGAGAGATGGCAAGAATTTATAAGATTCTCACATAGCAGGCTACAAGACTCAAACAAAAAACATTTTCACATAGCAGGCTAACAGGATAATAAGGGTTAGGCAATAAAGATTTAGTGGCTGGTTTTGCCTCTCAGGGTCAACACAATACACATCAAAATGGGGTGATAGGTATTTGGGGAGATGAGGCAAAGCTGTAAGCAGGAGATAATTGATATCTGATTCCACCCCCTTTGTTAAGGGAAGGATTTAATGTGTTTGCATAAATTGATTCTTTGACACTCTTAGAAATTCAGTTTTACTTCTTAATCCAGAATTTGCAGACTTCAAAGGAATGGCCCTTGTCCTTAAGATGCAAATGGATTGCAGAAGCCTCTGATCTTCTATGTTGCTGTAAACGTTTGTAAAGAGGCTGTTTTGTTTCTCCAGTGTAAAAATCTGAACAAACTTCATTGAACTGTATGACATAAATGACATTTGTCTGTTTATGTTGGGTACTTGGTTCTTGGGATGGACTTGTTTATGCTTCAGAGTGTTCATTGGTTTAAAGCGCACATGTATTTTGCTGTATTTATTGAAAATCTTCCTGAGTTTTTCTGATAATCCTGCAACATATGGAATGACCACACTGCTACATCTGCTGTGTGCACAGCACTTCCTTTACATCTGTTGTGGAAGGGCTCCTATGAGAATCTTTTTATGGCTTTGACAAAATTTGTTGTGAGCTGTCCAGAGTTGTTGCTGAGTTGGAGCATACCACTTAAATAATTATTGCTGTTATTATTGTTAATTATGATGACAACTTATTGTGATTCTTGAAAGTTACTCAATTTTTTGTTGGCACAAAATACAACTTTGCTACAGGCACCAGTGCTGCCAATTTATCAGCACAATTCAAACTGCTCGTTATACAGTATTCCTAAATTGCTTAGATTGCTAAACTATTTGACCATCTCTTCCTATATGATCTCTGTTACAAAAATCCCCTGATCCTCCTGAAGTTTACTTATGGGATACACCTAATACATAATTTCTACACTAATGACCACATACAAATTTAGATAATTCCTAAAATTACTGTTTCAATTGTTTTGAGTTTGTTGTTGTAACTCTTATAAGACTCCTAGATATTTTTATTATAGATATATTAAAATACATATCATCTTTTATTTGAGGTTCATTACATCAAAATACCACTCTGAATAACAAAAATGAATGGGAAAGCTTCGCAGATTTATTAGTATAAATACTGGGGTCTGGCTAAAGTAGAATTTCAAACAACATACTTCAGTTTCAAGTTCTGCTTAGCAAGTATATGCTATTCAATGAAATTTTAGCTAAGTAAAGGTACAGTGAAGACAAATAGCTTCTCTGAAATTGTTACTTGATATGTCAGCTATTTCTGAAGCCCACCAAGAACAAACTAAATAGAAAGCTCACCAAGAACAAACTAAATAGTAAGCAGAAATGAAAATGATATACACATGCTGGGTGTTACTTTTTCAGTATTATTAGCATGATTTCCTAAACTCTTATATCTAGCTAAATAGAGAAAGTCTTCCTTCCAAGTAGGTTGTATAGTAAGTTATAGACTTTAAAATTAATTACAACTCTGAAAATAATGTATTTCTTTATACATATGCAACAGCTAAGTATTTCCAAAACTTTAATTTGAACTTTTAACAATAAAACATTAAACTATATATTAATAACAAATACAAAGAGTGAAAAAATGAAAGGGCTTTTCTTTGAAA